>JAAMXS010005665.1:0-77733 GCA_019693525.1 Cylindrotheca fusiformis | reverse complement strand
TGGGGGAAACGACAATATTCTCTGCCTCTGGGATAGCAAGATGTCTTCGTCTCGAGGAGGACAGAACTGGGTATCCCCAAGATCGATCTTGCGCGACCATCAAGCTGCAGTGAAGGCTTTGGATTGGTGCCCCTTTCATCATGGAACATTGGCAAGTGGTGGTGGCTCTGCAGATCGGACAATCAAGGTATGGGACGCACATAGAGGAAAACTGCTTCATTCGACGAGAACAGGTTCTCAGGTAAGCTCGGTGGTATGGGACCTGCATAGTCAGGAACTATGCAGTTCTCATGGGTTCTCGTCGTATGACTTGGTTCTTTGGAAGTATGGCCAAAGGACGGGGCTGACCAAAATGAATTCGATGTGTGAACACACCGATCGAGTGTTGGCCATGGTCCGCAGCCCTGATGGAAGGAAAGTAGCTTCTATTAGCGCAGACGAAACGCTGCGGTTTTGGGATATGTTTGGTGGTTCGTCCAAGAGGCATCACTCCTCGTTGCTGTCTCCTGTTGGCGCCAGTATTACGTTTGGAATGAAGCCTATTCGATGAAGACATTGCGATGCGTGTATCGAGTTTTTGATTGTTCACACAATCAATGATCTTAGAATATAGATCGGTCAAATTTCTTGTGGTGGGTGACAAAGGTAAGATCTGTTTGCGCCGCTTTCTTGGCTTAGTTTTTGTAGTTGCAAGATACGATAAGAAATAGGCTTCTCGATTATTAGAATCATCCGAATGCCTTCGACTATGTGCCATGTAGCTATTCGAAAGATGCTTACAGTAGTATTCCTTATGGATTTTTATAACATACATGCTCCTCTGCTCATCGATGGCTAATACTATCACTGACTTCTCGCTTCAAATTGACCTCGATTCATTGGACTGGTTTCTGATGGAAGTTGGGTCAGATTGACAGACGGTGGACAGGCTGACTGACCGATCTCGGCTCTGACTCAAGACGTTTCTCATGCCAGTTTCGTTTACATACTTGTTTCTGGATGAAAATTGGCAACACATTAGCAGATTACTGCTTTACTGTTCTACAAGTCTATTGACAGTATCTCTCAATTTCAGTGCATGCGTCTGGCTGAAAAGGTCTTTGATTAAATTTCGATGTCTTTCTGTCAGAGCACATGTGGGATCCTCAATCGGTGCACAGCCCAATGTGGATCAAAATCAACTCCCGCCTTTCGAAAAGGGCAGGGCTTATTGAAGCTCCGCCCTGCTCTTTTTTCAAGTGGCTGTCACCAAGGCAAACCTTCCACAAAGAGTCGCCCACGACTGAAGACGTCGTCGACTGATCTCAATGCAGTCTGGTACAGTAGCTCGCGCCCGAGAGCGAGTACACTGGATATGGGCCGCTATGGATTAAAACGGCTGAATTATAAAACTCTGGACCCCCCAGTATGGACCGTTCCTCCCCAACCGCCGTTGAAAACTACCTCTGACAGAATTGTTTTCCCTCTCACAGTTTTCGGTGTCGCTAGTTTCATTGTTTGGGCTTATTTAAATCCAGAAGACGAAGACATGACCGACTACTGGAAACGCGTAGAGACTGGGGAAATTCTTTACGAGGACGATGATGGCGACGATGACTTTGACGAAGAGTAGTAGGGTAGCCGGAAACAGCAGAACAACCGTAAACACGATCTTTAGTTTTATATTGAACCAAACGGATACTTGGACTTCGAATGTGCCTTCCTTGCTTATTTCCCAAACACCTGAAACAATTGAAGGACTGTGGCCGGTGCTGTGATGCATAGGTTCTATGAATTCTTGTTGATAGTCGAGTCCTGTCAGTCACAATGTCAGGTTTGTCGAGAACTGGGTTGTCTTTGGAAGAAGACCTCGTATGTAGATTTGTACTAGCTCGATTGTCTGCTGCGGTCGGTATACGATCTCCCATATCCACCCAACAAGCTCTGAAACAAGATTCATCCTTCGACGCTGGCGATGGGTTGCCGGGTTCTCTAGAATTGCATTGTTACTTGCCAAACAATCTTCAACTAGCAAATCGAACAACATGTTCCGCTCAGTATTCGCTTCGACCTTCCGCGCTTCTTCTAGCCATCTTAGTAACCCACTATGCAACCCTCTAAGCAACCCACTTCGCTTTTTCTCGAGTACAGTAAATTCTGGCACTGTGAAGTGGTTTGACACAAAAAAGGGATTTGGTTTCATTGTTCCAGATGATGGCTCCGAAGATGTCTTTGTTCATCAAACTTCCGTTCATGCTGAGGGATTCCGATCTTTGGCTGTAAGAAATATGTGGAAAGCTCCTTTCTTTTCATCCAATGTTGATATCAGATCTCACCTTCCGTTTCTTGCATTGTAATAAAACAGGAAGGCGAACCCGTCGAATTTTCTGTGGTGACCGATGACAGTGGCCGAAGCAAAGCAGAGAATGTCACAGGACCAATGGGCGCCTTTGTTCAGGGTGCTCCTCGAAGGCCTCCATTTGGTGGGAATGATGGCGGTTTCGGTGGGAATGACTTTGGCGGAAACAGATGGGACAATTAAATAGGACCAGAGTATTATGCTCGGAACAGTTCGAGAAGCCTAGAGAGAAAGTTCCAGCATAATCAAGCACTATTATTATTTCCATGAATGGATCCGTCTTTTCTGATTACGATTACCTTAGTGCATCTTGGTCTAGGCTGCATATTGTTAGCATTGAGGATCATGGACCTTCACCTAGGCAAATCTGAGAACATGATCCTCTGTTGCAAGATATATTAAATGAAAGTCTTTACTTATTTGCTCGAACATGGCGAATAGTAAACTGTTGTGACAAACTTTGTTTTGTACCGTTGTGTTATCCCCAAGACCATCATGTTGTCTTTGATGGCCGTGCAATAGAGATGATTCAAGGCCACGTGCTGTGGAACAGGAAGCGCAGCTGTATCTGTAGGCTGAGGCGGTTTGTTCAAAATGATATGACGCAAATGTGGTGGAAGAGGTGGAGGTTCTTTGGTATAGTCGTCCAAGTCCGGCATGGTGTGAGAAAAAACTTCCCCGTCCTTGTCCGGACGATTAGGCAAAGCATCTGATCCGTCACTTTGTGGATCTGACTCTACCGCGTCGTGCTCTTCTCCAATGTATCCATATTCAGCGGCAGCCTTTTCCTTTTCAAACTCTCTGTCCCCAGTGTATGCTTTGAAATCTGTAACATCGATAAAGTTATTGATTCTCCCCTCGATATCCGCAACAGTTGGCTGATCCGGTGCGAAGCGCCATTCGTCGTCAACTATAAACTTGAACGCATGCTTCCCTCTCTTTAGGTTATGAATATATGTGAAATCATTACCAGACCGATGCATAGGGATCTGGCGTGACCAGCCGTTGAATGTTCCAGTAATATAGACCTGCGTGCCTCCATGTTCCCATCGAAACACAGTTGGGACGGTGTCGTCATCTAGCCAGTTCTCCAACGATCCATCCCCCGAAGCAGCCACTGCGGCTGCAGTTTTTTGGGCATCTAAAAGAGTCATGGAGGCGTCACTGCCCCGACGTTGCTGTTCGTCCGGATACCCCCCACCGGCCCCAGAACCTCCTGATCCACCAGGGTAGCCTCCGTAGGAACTGGGAGGCATCCCGCCACCTCCACGGTGTCTTCCATCATCACCAGAGCCTGCCTGCGGACCTCCTGGATGCCCGCCATTCAATGATTGTTGATTTCCCATCCTGTCAATTGAAGGATTACAGATCGAGATTCCAAAAAAAGAAATAGTAGTATCAAGATTTGTCGTGAAAGCTTGCGGCTGGCAAATATTGCAAACGAAACGCGAAGTTGCAATTACAAGGACAAGGAGGGTTCGAATGCTGAGGGTTAGCCTCACTTTCGCAACATCATTTGGTGTCAACTGCGGCTCCAAGTGGGACATTTTGCCCTATGGCAATTGTACCTGGAGGGTTGCGCATACTCGTACGGAGAACTAGGGGAGCCCTTTTCACACACTGAGCATGGTTTTGAGTCGATCTAATCAACCCAAGTATCATTGAGACAGTCCACGAGAGTCTGTAGAGATTTATGATATGGGTAGTGTAATGCTCCAATCACAACAAACAACAAAGGAGATGATGTGTTCTTCGACGTTGGTAAATAGTATATGTATTCTAAGTTCCGATGGTTTTTGTGATGGGATCATATGTGCAACAACAAAAAAGCTCTTGCAGCTTTCACTAAAATAGTTTTCTTCGGATTCTTTTGGTTCACCTCTGATGCACATTCTGTTCAACTGGTTAGCTCATTCTAACCAATGGGCTGTTTGAACGCTTCTTGAAGAATGGCAATCAATGCTTTCGAAATGAAGTCTTTTGGCCAGAGCAAAGTACAAGGAGGTGGAGTGCAATTGACGTCGGAATTGAGGGAGGAACAGAGACATAAAAGGGGGCTTCTTCTTCAATCTCTTTCGTGCCATGTGTCAAAATTTGGTGCCTGCTCGTACTGTACTGTTCATACACATACGAGGATCAAGCTTTCTCATCTGAATCTAGCACCAAGAAATGTGGAATAGGATCATTTTCGATGTTCAATTCCAAGTAAACAAACGTTTTTCTTTTAAACAACTGATTTTACCACGGTATCAAGTCAATAGAACAGTATAGTGTTTGCATTGTCTGGCAGTGGTACGTCATGATCCTTTAGTTGATGCATTTGGATCCGATGTCATCAACCATTTATCCGAGCGGCCAACCTTACATTATCAATACACTCAACCCCCGATACTGAGACAAGGGAAAATGGTCAATCCTCGTCCACAGCTTCTTTTCTGGCTGACATTTGGGATTCTGCTGCAGTCTTCTAGTGGATTCGTAGCTACCCCAGCAAAGCATCTTACCTGTGTGCCTGGGTCCTTCCAATCAACTACATGTTTTGGTTCCAACCAAGATGAAGATGCCCAAGGACCCAATCGAAGTGGTATTAGAAAGTTTGTTTCTCGTGTGAAGAAATCAGCCAAATTTTTACCTGTGTTCATAGCTTCGTCAGTAATGTTGATTGGGGCTCCAGATATTGCTCAAGCATCAGCTCCCGTCATGGCAATGCCGAAAGCCGAGGTTCGCGACCCTGGGGTGGACGCAATAGAAAATCACCAGAGAAAGATGCAACAACAGGCGCAAGAGGAATTAAAAGCTTTTACTGAAAAGGCTCGCCAAATTGAGGCTTCGGAGGGCCCAGGAGCACGAGCAAAGTTCGAAGCCGAGTACAAAGCAAATCAGGATAAGTTGGCACAAGAACGACTTGACGCCATCAAAAAAGTGAAGTATGATTTGCTGGACCAGGGCATTTGTCCCTTTGTCGATATTGAAGGCCAAAGGCAGGTCATTCTTCTTGAGAAAGGAGTCGATCTGGGTGAAGTTCCCGGTACTGCTTTCAACTTGGAGAAGGAATTCGAAAAGCGCAGTCCAAAAATGAGTTTTGCTGTTAAAAAGCAAGCAAATCGTGAAATGATCAAATGCATGGTAGAGGATATGAAAAATCGCGATATAGACCCTGTGGAATACTTCAAGACTCATCAGGATAAGACTGCATCTATATTGGATTTGCCATCCACCCAAGCTGCAGGGTTGGCAACCAAATATCGTGAGAATCTAGACCGTTATGGACAGATTGCCGTTCCCAAGGAAGGAGAAATGAGTGCGAAGGAAAAAACTGCGATGCAAAAAAAGTCAAAGAATACAAATGATTCAAAGCGGCTGAGAGCTGAGGCAAGAGAGAAGGCAGCAGCTGAGAAAGCCGCTGCAAAGGCAAAAGCCAAGGAAGAAAAGGCAAGAGCCAAGGAAGAAAAGGCAAGAGCGAAAGAAGAAGCTGCGGCTGCCAAAGATGCTGCCAAGAAAAAGAAAGAAGAAGCAAAAGCAGCTGCGGCTGCTGCTGTTGCCGAATCTGCAGCTGCTACATCTGCCGCTACTGATTCTGTGACTGGGCTTGCAGAAACCACCGAGCCGGCACCTACAGAAACTGATGAACCCGATGGCGTTTCTGGAGAGACTTCTAGTGGCTTAACCGACCCCGAAACAAAGAAAAATCTTCCCATTGTCAAGGCTTCCGCCATTCTAGTTGGAGTAGGTGGTGGGGGTTATGCCGTCAAAGTGATGAAAGACAAAAAGGAAGCGGACGAGGAGGAGAGACAACGCCAATTCAAACTGCTGATGGGGGGTCTACTGGAAGATGACAAAACGCCTTCTTCCAGCCCAGACTTGAAAGAAGACGACGCACATCTTTCTGATGCGGTGTCGGAGGATGAAACAAACTCAACTCCTTCATCAACGCCCAAGACAGTCGAAACGGCACCAAAAAAAAGAAGGAAGAGAGGGATTTTTGGAAAAAAAAAAAATAGCAGAGAGACCGACATCAATGTCCTTGTTAGTGATGGCGCCAAGGCCCCAGAATTTGCAAAGTTACTGGCCAAAATTTTGACATTTGGTGCTCCTGGAAGATTTCCTGATGTGTTGGCCCTACCCGGTGACATGCCGATGCAAGAGTTTGATCTTGAATCTGCTCGCAACAAACTGGTGGAAGCTCAGGAAGCTGCAGACTTAAGCAAAGAAGAGGCCGCCGAGATTTTCGCAAATGTTGTCAATTGCATGTTGATCGACATTGTTGACTTAGCCTCTACCTCATTGAAAGAAAAGGACAGCGAGGTCACGGTAGATGCGATCGGGATTGTCGTTGACTTTATGAACCATGCAGCATCATTATACAACTCGATTGCAGAGGGTGTGGTTATTGTACCAGTGACGTATGGCGGAGGCCTTGCAAAAGGAAAACTTGAGCAAATGTACAGTGCCTACGCCGTGTCGGGCATGAAGGATTTTGCCAGTGTGGGCAACACCGATGGGGACTTTGACAACAGGGTAAGCTTGCTCCAAGATGTCTTCCAGATTAGTGAAAAGAAGGCCGAGGGTTTGATGATGAAGGGTTTTCAGAAGAGACTTGCGGACATGATGAAATCTGGTGAAGGAATGGAAGGGTTGGAAGAAATGATGAAAGGAATGGGGGATATGGGCCTTGGAGACATGGGCATGCCTGGTATGGATGGCGAGGAACCAAGCCAAGAGCAATTGAAGCAAATGTTGACTACAATGAAGGAGCTCAAGGATTCGGGATCTATTGCACCAGCAGAATTGGAGGAAGTGAAGAAGCAGTTCAGAGATTCTTTTGGATCTAGTTTGGACGAGATCATGAAGGAATCCGAGAATGCTGAGGGTGAAATGAGCCCCGAAGATAAGGAACTTTTGGAGTTGATGAAGGCTATATTAGACTGAACAATAGCCCGATGATTCTTGGAGGCTTTCTTTGGCTATAGCACTGGTCAACTCTCGCCTACTCTGTAGAGGAGTTTCCACTCCAGCACAACAATGAAGAAAAGTCATAAAAGCTGTAATACGCTCTATGGGACCTGCATTAGGGCAAATCAATTGTGTTTGTCAACAACCTTAAATCTAACTCGGTCGCTACATTCTTTGAAATATGCGGCTTATCGGCTGTCGTTTCAAATTGGCCAACAAACAGATTACTACTGCCTAAACTGCAAACGAGACAACGAATGTCAGTAAAGGTAGCTCCGACCTAAGAAGTTTCTTAGCCTTCTCGGACCACGCCTTCACTTGCTTCTCTCTACGAGCCCAAGGTCCAACAAAATTTGAAATGCCCGTTCTCCAACATCTTCAATTTCACCATATTTCTCAGAATTTTGACTCGCTCTCGCCATAGCCGCGTCACTAACGACAGCCCAACTACTCCTAGTAGAAGAGTTTTGATTTCTATTAATAATTTTCTGGAATATCCTTTTGACCGCTTTTCTCTTGCGACCTCCTGCCATGAGGGCAGTATTTTGTCGAACGGGCGTTGGCTGAATGCTGAAGCCTTCTGCAATGTGCAAGGTGAATAGTGTCAATAAAACGTTTAAAATTCGAACGGTAGAAGAACCCATAATTTTTCTCTTGATTGCTTTCGAGTTGATTCAAATATGTGAAAGAGAAAGGTTCTCTCTCCTGCCTTGTTTCGTTGCTTCTGAACTTTTCAATGGTGGTCATTGTTTGCATGCTACATCAACAAAGCGTGTTTTGAATCCGATGACGTGTAGATTCTTCGCGCACTTTCGCGCGCACTCTTAGATCGTTCCATTACATTGATCCCAACCGATTGCTGTATTCGGCTATTGCAACGATAGTTTGTATAGAACCGAATAAAACGTAGTGTCCATCTCTGTTGTCATCGCTGAGAAATGGGATTGACTTTTATTTCGCTGTGCTTTATACTGACGACGGCATCTGGCTTCGGTCCAATGCAGCGGCCATGCCATCATAATACCGCCTTCCCACCAGCAATAGCATCCGGTTGGTCCCCCTTGGCAGCTGGATCGGAGCTGAGTGAAAAAAACAGTGCCACAATAAAGCAAATGTCTTGGTTTTTGACGACGCAGTTATTAGAAACGGCGCTGAAAGAAGTATCCAAGGGAGAAGGCGAATCCAAAATGTCCCTGGAAGACCTTGCCAAGCTATCGAGTGTTCTCCAGGGCACAGAACTAGAAAAGAGCGTGGAAGAAGAAGAAGGAGCGCACCAAAGGGAACCTGAAGAGGACCAAGACTTATTAGATACTACTGGTGTCGGTGGAAAAGAGGAGCTTGGAACTATACGCAATGGTGAAGAAAAGGACAGACAAGCACCGATGAGTACTGATCTGGCAACGAAACCAATCAAGACCAATGTAGAAGCAGAGATGACCAGACCTCTCACCAAAGAAGTAGATGATGAATACGACATTGGTGGAAATTCAGTGAGTGAACAGTCAACTTCCGCCTCACCATCTGAAGGAAATGAATCGCAAAGCAGCACGACTGTGGAAATTGAATCTAGAGGAGAAGCAGTTGAGACCCAACCTGTGGAATCGCTAGAGGCGCAAGCTACCCCTCCAGGACCTGACAAATTGTCTAGGAATGATACGAAGAAAGAAGAACCGCTTTCTGGAGTAGCCAGAATCCCAGATGTCATTTCGACTTCTTTTGGTCGCTCTCTAGAGGTTGTGTCGGCTGCAGTACCCCCGCTTCGCGAACCCCTGGTCCAACAACCAGAAGAGAGAATCGCGACACCGACGCAGACGCCTATTGAATCTTCCAGTTCTGGTGACAATGAGGCAAGTGAATAAGTTTGGGATTATAAAAAATCAAGAGGGACGCTAACCTTAGTGCATCAGATCGAATCATCAAAACCACCAATTATAGAGACACCTGCCGAGGTATCGCCCACTGAACCTGCTCATATTACAAAGTCTAGTGATTTCCGCCGAGACGACTTAGCAACGCCATTTCCATCTGCAAAAGAAACAGAGCAAGTTCCCCAGCACGCCAAGTCCACAACAGAAGACAACGAGGAACTTGCCGCAAATTATGGCAATGTGGAACTGGAAGATCGACCTTTTGAAAGTTTGAAAGATTTAGGCATGTTGCAGAATTACAACGATTCTCAGGATGATTCAACGTCTTCCGAGCCAATGAATATTCCACTGGAATCGGGGACTAGTGAGACTCCGTCTGTCACGGAGGGCACGACCACAAGCTCTGTTGATCAAGAAAGAGTTGATGGTGGGTATGTTGAAGCTTCCGATTCTCCCCCGAGGATCAACGGCATTGAAGAGGAAAGGTTGGAAATTTCTAATGCGACAGTCCCTTCTACCAAGGGAAAACGTTTGTTTCGACCGATTCGTAGCATGATTGACAAGACGTGTCACAGATTTGCCGGCGACGAGGAACGATTAGACAGCAACGACAGGGTGTTGGTCGACACCATCCTGCAGGCTCGAAAGCAACCCAAATCTCCAGAAGAAGAAGCCAACCTGGCAGAAAAATACGGCAGAATGACAGTGGAAGATCGGGCTTATACTATTTTGTGCGATCTGGGTATGATCTAGATAACAGCTATTGCCAACTACGCTAAAAATGATGCTAGCGATTCTTCGAATCGCAGATGGGACGTCAGCTACATAGGATTTTGTCGTCGTGGGATTTTGGGGGTTCTCGGATTCATCCCCGCTTGCTTCAGTTTTGCGATTTCTTGTTGCACTTGTTGAACAATTGACGAAGGAGCACTGGAAGCTTCTTTTCGTTGAATTTGTTCCAGAATCTTGTCTGTGGTAGCAGCATCCCATCCACTGACTCCTACAACCTGCTCAGCTCTAACCAAATTATCATAGAGTCGCATGACAATGACAATTCCGTCATTGAGACTACAAACAACTTGATCTCCACCCACTATCTTGGTCAGAACATGACGACGCAGCAGCGCCAGGTCATTTACCCGCTCCTTTTGGATGCGAATACGCGCCAAGGACTCCCGCACGACGAATCGAACATCGTGCGGTGGAGCCAAGTTTGCCTTGGCCACTTCCACGAGATCATCCAGTGATGACATGGCCAAAGAGAACGAAGGATCACCATTGTCGCCATTATCGTTTGAAATTGTGCTCTGCACAACTGGGATGGTAATCCACTTGGCCGAAACCAGTTTGAGGGCATTCTTGCGATGAACTTCGAGTTGAAACAAAACCTGAAATTGTTCATAAAACAATAAATGAAGATTCAGATGATGATTCTCGTCATCTTCCTTGACCTCTATGATTTTGACTCCCCCTAGTTCTTCCACTACTTCTCTGAGGCTGTCATAGAAGAATCTCATTTCTTTCAACTCTTGAATCTTATCTTCGAGGTCCTCCTTGTCCTGTCCCTGTGTCGTTTGCAGGAGGAATTGAATATCATTTTGATTTTGTCTGCCTTGTTGCGCCAATTTTTCTTTCTCCGCTTGAATGGCTTGAAGCTTTTCTTGTAGTCTACGTTTCGTTCGCTGCATTTCTTCGATCCGTTCTTGTTCCAGATCAAGATCGACCTCTTGTACCAGAAGTTCCCCTTCTTCTTCCTCCGCTTCCGTCGATTCGTCATCGACTTGCATACTGCTATCCTGCATGTCTTGGATCATCTGCTCGAGCTCTTCTCGCTTCGTGCAAATAGTTTGATACGTATCACGTAGCAGCCTAACTTGTGTTTGAATGCCTTCAACGGTTGTTTGAAGGGAAGCTACGGCTTGATCGTGTTTTTCGTTCAGTCCAGGATCTTCTGTGTCAGTGTCTAGAAGATCGAAATGGTGTGGCTTGGCTTCGTCGTAGGTTTCCAATTGAGCTACCAAGAACCCTTCCAGTCGTTGATGCAAGTAGCATTGCTTGGCCGTGTGATAGCGTTGCATCAAAGCAGTGTGATCGACGACTCCTGTAGGCGAAGAAGGATTGCTTTGCCATTGCGTATAGAAATCGAGTTCTGTCTCGAGATTCCTTAATTTCTCCACATTCTCTTGGAGCTCTTGGAGAGAGTATGAAGTCGTCATTGCGGTGTTGAATGTGTGTGATGAACAAGGGGGGGGGTTTCCCAAGTGTGGAATTTAAAAAATGCAATTGAATACAAACATCTTCGGCATGAGGATTATATATAAAACCCGCGCGAACAGAGAGCGCAGAGCAACAAAACAAAAAATGAACTACCTCCCCCCAAACAATGCAAACCTGCACAACTGTCACACAATTCTTAGACACCATGGGCAAGTTTCGAGGGCCAAACCAAAAGGCGGCGGCAGCTGCGGAGCAAAAGATCGCGGCCGAGAAAGCCAAAGATGCGAAAGCAGCTGCAGAACGCGAAAAGCAGCTTCAAGCAGAATGGAGCAAAGGAGCCAACTTGCGAGGACTCAAGAAGAATGAAACCGCAGCCGCCAAGGCTGACGAGGCAGCGAGGAAACGTCAAGAAAAGGCGGCCCTCTTGGCAGAGGAAGAAGAAAACCTAAAAAGTGGAAAACCAAAAAAGATACCAACGCTTTCCAAAAAGGGTAAGAAGAAAAAGAATGATCTGTCACTCCTGGAAGATGCACTGGTTGGTGCCGCCGACAAGAAGGTGAAATCCAAACGCGCCTCGGAACGACTAAAGGAAGAAAAAGAAAAGCTGGCACAGAAGCAGCAACCAGAAAAACCTTTGGATCCACTAATGGCCAATACTGAGAATATGATTTCCGGAACAGAAGATGATTTGGTGGGCCGGAAGGCAAACAAGGCCGTGGATACTGAAGCTGCGGGTGTTGGCATTGATGGCGCACTGGATGCTTTAAATATTGGATTAGGTGGGCCAACTGCGGAGCCGACTAGAAAGGCTTTGTACAAGGCGTTCGAGGAGAGAAAAATGATCGAGTTGAAGCAAGAACTTCCAGGGCTGAAAATGTCGCAATACAAGGACAAAATATTCAGCCTCTGGAAGAAGTCACCCGAAAATCCAGCCAATCAACAGTAGCGGTATCAGATGCAAGTGCGATCGACCGAACTGCGAGAGCAAGCCAAGAATGAAAGCCTAGAGATACTTTTGCGCGCGTTTGGAAAGCAGTAGCGAAAACAGCCAGTCACTTTCGTAAGAAGTAAATCGGCATGTCACCCCCATCGTACGTCTGAAAATGCAGCGCCAATTTACATGCTTCAAACACTGGCAACTATGTTCCGTTCTGACTCGGGGTTTGAAGTGCCGTCAGCTGTGTTCTCATGTCGTTGAGGCAAACTTCCCTTTGCTGCATTCGCATCTTCATCGCTGTCAATGGTACCGGTTCCCTCTTCCTGTGTTTGTTCCAGACCGTCGTGCTTATCCAGCAGTTCAGTGCTTGTTGAAAAGCCGATTGCAGCAAGTGCTTCGACTCGCTCTGGGCCCATTCTCTTGGTGACATCTTTTCCATCATTCTTTTGCAAGAGCCGCAACCGATATCGTTGATCCAGACAAAACTTGTTCAAATGGGGCATAGAAATAGGATCTACCTTGAAGTGACCGTTTGCTTTCTTAAACTCGGCAAGCTCCTCCAGACGCTGTTGCCAGGTGGCTCTAGGTCGTTCCAAAGTAGCTCGTACAACCCAAGAAAAATCCAAATCATTAAGCATTTCAAACCGCTCCGGAGTCATACAGCTATAGAAAACAAGGGTGTGGTGGTGTGAGCAAGGGGCGACAACAGGAAGAAAACAACCAACTAGCTTTGCGAACCTACGATTTCTTGCCCTTTAGACGCAGTCGATTTTGATGTCTTTGTGTATGAACCCAGCGCCCTAGTTTGGGATTCGTTGCATAATGAGTGGGGACCTGGCAATCCTAAAAAGGTAATTGCAGAGAGCATGAAGTATGAGAATGAGATCGATCTCGATTGTATCCTCTATGAATAAGAATCCAAGCTTACCCCGTGTGACTGGCGATATTCCTTTAGCTGATTAAAGTGCTCCATCCATTTGTCCTCGTGGACAGTAAAATTGAATCCGATTGCCTTTAGCTTTGCAAATCGTCCTTCAAGTAACGTGTTTGGCTTCTTGTCTTTGGATCTCATGTAAGTTGTGTAGGAAGTTCTTTGTCGATGCACCCACTCACCAAAAGATGGGTCTTCTATATACCCGTGAGGAACCATTGCATCACCGTTTTTCGCAACGTATTCTTCCAATTGCTTCAATCGATCGTTCCAATCTTCATTTTGGTGCTTACTTCTTTCCGTCGTAAAGACGAATCCCAGATCATCTAATTGCTGAATTCGTTCTCTTGTGAGCGAACACCTCTTTTTGTATCCAACAGGAGTCATCTTGTGAAACAACTTGTATTGTTCCCGCGTGTTGTGAACAAACTTGCCCAACGAAGGATTTTGCTTGTATCGAATTGGAATAAGTAAGTTCCCATGTTCCTTCTTGTAGTCGGCCAACTGTTGCATTCTCGTTTCCCATTGGACCCGAGACGTTCGTTGCTTCTTTGGGTTGGATTCAACAACAATGGAGGATGCCGCACGTTTCTTTTCATCGGCCTCCACAAGAATAGTGGCCGCCTCTTGCATGGCAGCCCGAGCTACAGCTTCTTTTTCCGCATCTTCGGTTGCCATTGGTGATGTTGGTAGTGGTTTAGTCGAGTCCGCAGACAACTCAGTTCTGGGATGAGCAATTTCATGAATTTTCTCATTCGAAACGGCATAAGTCATAAAACCTGGGCCGCCATTCCTTCTGGTATTCGTGGCATTGTCCATGATGGAATCATCATCTCCTTCTTGTGTGTGAGACCTGTCAGTGTTGTTGACCATGGTGATCCCACAAGAAAGTGATGATCGAGTTCTTGTTCTAGCAAAAGAGTCACTTGATTGTTTTTTCATTGCGGCTCGTGTGCTGCTGGCTTCTGGAATGACAGGGACAGTACAACTTTCGTGGGTAACGTACGATCAGGAAGGTAGGACTGAGCAGACTTGGAATTCAGACTGTAGTACATGTTGTACGCTACCTACCAACAGTACGCCAATTTCTAGGCCATTTGAAGCGCTGGCTGGACATGCACCTCGCAAACAAGAACACGACGATAGAAGACCAAAGACTCTTGGTGGTTTGGTTCCAAGGAACCAACTGGTTGAATTAAAAGCAGGGGCACATCTACAAGAAGCGTATTGGAATCAGTTCTCAGTTGGCTGTAGTGATCGATCATGGCTGCTACACTCCCTCGTCGCATTGTCAAGGTACGTTTCGTGGGTCACTGGTGGTGTTGCTTGGATCATTCTGTCACTATCTCTCCTTCTTTTCATCGAACTAGGAAACCCAACGTCTTGTTGCGGAACCAGTTGCCGGGATTAGCGCTACGCCTTACCAAGACAATCTGCGATATTTTGCTGTGGCCATTGAAGGACCGCAGGATTCTCCCTACGAGAAAGGAGTATTTCAGCTGGAATTGTTCTTACCTGCTGATTATCCAATGGCACCGCCAAAAGTACGATTCCTAACCAAAATTTACCATCCCAATGTTGACAAACTAGGACGCATCTGCTTGGACATTCTCAAGGATAAATGGAGCCCAGCCTTGCAAATTCGAACTGTACTCTTGTCGATTCAAGCACTATTGAGCGCACCGAATCCAGATGATCCATTGGACAACAATGTGGCAGAAGTGTGGAAAAACAATGAACAAGAAGCAATCAAGAGAGCCAGGGAATTCACTGAAAGTTTTGCTGTACCAGGTGGAAAGTGAAAACAACCACACCAATATTCTAGTTTGCATTCATTAGACTAGATCAGTTCAGTTTGTAACTTTCCTGTTCGCACTATCGCTTGGAAAATCAAACAATCCTATTGCTATAGATCCAACTAGTCTACCTTCAATGCACCATAGATTTGTCGGCAGAACCAGAAGCTGCATAACACACCTATGGCACCACAGAAGAGAGAAAACAGCAACGAAATCATCCACATGTAAGTGATGTAGACAACCACCGGAAGGACACCGACAAGCTCCAGCCGTTTGGATAGGAACCACAGACTGTAAAGGAACAGATAAAACCCAGCACTAGCGCAGTTGAAATACGACTTCCACCACCATCTGTGGTCTTCCGCGCAAAGTTGCAAATAGGTCATAACGACGGACACTTCAGCACAAGTGGCAGCAAGAATGAGAATGACTACCAACAAGAAGCCCATCATGTAATAAATTTGATGCAGCCATAAAGCCGACATGATGAAGAACAGTTCAATACAAACTGATCCGAAAGGAAGAATTCCTCCAAGAAGAAAGCTGACAGGAGGTGACGAATACCAAGGGCTCCTGGGAATCTTCCGATTCACCTTGTTTACGTTCGCTGGAACTTCAACTTTCTTCGCACGGAAACCGAGGAATGCACCAACAAAAACAAGAGGCGTGCTCACACATACCCACAGAGCAAAAATGGCCAAAATCATGAAAAACCCAACAGCCGTTGCAGCCCCAGCAATGTGAAGAAAGACATTTAGGACCATGAAAATGCCTACCAGGACACCAGGTAGACCAGCAGCAGTTAGGAGCATGTTGCGTTTCCAAGCTTTCGCATCGCAGAATTTGTACACTCGGGCTGAGACGTAACCCGCCACACTGCCGCATAGGACATAAAGCACTAGAATCGCAGTCAGAGTTTGCCCCTTATGCATAGGATTGATCAAACCAATCATGGAACACAACATTGTGAAAAAGAGAGCAGAACCAATTTGCATTCCAGTTCCAATAAGAATACTAAAGATCATCGGAGAAGTAGTTGGTGGACGAAAGACGTCTCCGTGGACCAACTTCCATCCAGTTTCTTCTTGGGCTCCCTCTACTGAATGCATGTCATTGTATCCTGCTATGTCTTTTCGGAGTGTTCTCATCATGATCGTGGCGATGGCACCAGTCAAAAAGAGGACGATCATGAGAGAATTGATGATGGCAAACGAATGGATATCATCATCTGGTGTTCCAATGAGGTAAACATCCCAACGATCAGCCCACAACAAGTTGGTTTCCTCCCATTTTACATCATAGGAGTAGATTACCGGGAGTTCGGCTTTTCCTGGTTGAGCTTTGAGTTTTAAATACTTCGCGGGATCATTGATGACCGCTTCTGCCCCCTCCCTATTACTACATGTATCGAGTTCTGACGCAGGCGTGAGACCAGATTCCGGGATTTTATGGTCGATACTGATCGGATGAACGTCGAATCCAGTGATATGAACCCCGTCATCCGAATTTTCCACACTGTTGAACGTAATGGTGAACGCCAAGTGGTTGTACAAATAGAATTCATCTTCTTCGAGCCCAGTATAGTTTCGAGGAGCTAGAAAACCAATTGGATAGCCTCGAACAGCATAGTTGAGTTGCTTACTCCTCATGAGGACTGGGAGAGAGTCAAGCGTCATGTGTATACGATATTGTCTTTCGATCAGTTTACGTAACCATTTCAATTCCTTTATCTTGATATTGTGCTGGCAAAGAGTTGTGCAGCGAACGTCTTCTTTGACTTTCATTGTATACGGGGCAGGTTTTAGTTCAAACCCTTGTAGTCGAGCACCGAGGTTCTTGCGCTGTCTTTTTCGTCCCGATTCCGTCATTTTGGGGGCAGGGCACCCAGGAAGGTCATAAAATTCATATGGCACCTGAGTCTTCTTACTGTTGACAACATCGGTAAACATTTGCACCTCTTCATCTGGCTGGTATACTTCGGGTGAGACTCCAGGGAACAGGACTGATCCGAGGTCTTTCTGGTTCCTCCGCAACAAGCCCTTTCTCTTCTTCTTTCGTAACCGATGATCTCGTAAAAATGCGGATTCTGCGGTATGACCTACTTCATTATGACCCTGCCGTCGTAGTTCCGCGGCTTTCTCGGCGTCTTGACTAGCCTGCTTCGCTATATCGCTGCGGTGCAGTCGTCCCTCAGTCAGCTGGTCTATTGGGTCCATCGAGGACTCTCCTGGTGTTGCAAGAGCGTAAAGCAACACACAGAGGAGTCGCTTCATCGCAGACATCTTATTTCCTCTTGAAACCCCGTGAGCTTGAAGAATGATAATAGTAAGGTTGTCTCGTTTGAATGTCTGGCACCCAGGACTCAAACCATTGTTGTATATTTAGCCGTTGCTGATCGTGCAGAGTCTGCGAGCATCGAAAAAGTGTGAATACTACCTGTGTACGTACACATCATACCACAAGTCCCAGATCCACTGCGGAATACCGCGTACTTAGAAGTCTTTCATCTGGCATCCATCACAAAGAGCATTAGTGTTGAGCTTCCAGCACATTTTAGAAATGGTTTTATCATCCGGCCTTGCTGCCTTTACATCCACTTTCCGAGATAACACAATAAACTCACTGAAAGAATGCCGCGATATAGCGATCAATGGCTGATCGACAAGACAATGTTTGATTGCGTGTACGGGGGAGGGTGTGCATGTTGTTCATTCAATTTTATGCCAAATGGGACTGCAGGAATCATCCAATCAATGTCCGAGCTGGAAACGGACGCCAAGGAAAAGGAGATTTCTGATCTGGATAAGTTGCCTTGGCCTCCAGAGGTAAGTTAAGCGTTGGTGAGTTCTTCGTGCTCGCCAAGTTTTCGTTTTTGTTTTTGATGTTTGTTTTCGTTCGTCACCATGCTTAGATGAAAGATACAGTGTGGATGGAAAGAGTTCGGCTGAGACAATTTTGCAAGAAAAATATGAAAGAATACAAGAACTTTTGGAACGAGCACGGCGAAGCGTTTGAGGCTTGGTTCCGGAAACAATCCGGAGAAAAGCTCCGCAAGTGCTTCCAAATTCCAAGACAAGAGGTGCTAGAACGACTGACGCAACAGAATTTCGTGTTGCACACGTCTTTTGGTACATTGCTTTGCGCTGGTAAGTCTACGAGTCTTAGCTTTGGAATTTAGGATCGGGCACAGCCTAACACGATATCAATGTGGCACCATTCAGTCTTGGATCAAGTAGCACATTTCAAAACAACGGGCTATGAAGTTGATGGCAGAGGAGATGCCGAGATAGTGTTTGAAGAATGCCTCTCTTTTGATCGGAGAGGGGGATTTACATTGGAGGCTATAGAGTCAGAAGAAACTAAATCGAACTGGCTCCTGCGGCACAGGACACTGGGTGGCCCAAAGCTCTTGGAACGAAATGAAACAATGTCAAAAGACGACGATGCGAATGATGTCGAATCGAGCGGCAAGCATGAAGAGCCAGCAGCTCCATCTTTTCGATCCGATCGACGGATCGTTCGGCTTTTGATTGCTCGACACTTTGCAGATGTATTGCAAAGGGCATTCTTGAAAGAGCAGCCTTCCAAGGAAGAGAACGAAGTGGAACAGTAGGTGATATTGAGCTGTTTCTGGAAACCTGCAGTTGAAGATTCAAAATGCTGGCTGATACGTGAAATGACTTCTTATTACTTTATAAAGCAGGGAAGCAAAAATAATTATATTTGAAATAGGAGATCGAGAGAAACCGTGCTATCTAAAACCCGCGGTATGCTGTTTTGGCAGTAGCGTAGATTTCAATGCTTCCCTTTTTAGTGCTACAAGTGAATGCTTCTTCCATCGAAGTAAACCTTATAAGCCATTCATTCGTTTTAGTGTAAAGCTTCGGTTGTACGACTTTGAAAGTCATCTGGATGCTAGGGATAACGACAGTTTCCTCTCGTGGCTCTGATTCGTTTCTTCGATGGGAGGCTATCAAACGGAGTTTTATGACCTCGGTTTGTCAGACTGCAATATGCCCAGATTGTTCTGGGGGTAACCTTGGAGATCTATCTTGGGTGGTCAGAAGACTCGCCGTTCCCCTATCTCTTCTTATAGATGCTCTACATGAAACTTTCTTGCTTGATTGATTCACAGAAATCTATGATTCCAAATTGTTTTGGCTACAGGATCGAAGGACAAGCTGACAACTCAAACCAACATTGGGAGCCTCCACTACCATATTATCAGACTTTTGTGATTTGCAGAGGGGAAAACCAACAAATTCCCTCGACAGTATTTTGGCTCTTTTTCAATTCAACTCATTCTGGTACACAAATCACAATGAATGGATGGCTATCACATATTTGTCTTTCAGGTGTTGCTTCGACATTTTCCAATTCTTTTGGAGATGTTCATCTACGTTGAATTCGGGTGGGCTTCTTTTGGGGGATTTGAAGTAAATGGTAGAAAGATTGAGAGAATATTGACGGGTCTTCTATCAAGGGTTTATGAACTGCAAATGCTCGAACGCAGTACAGTATGAGTATGCCAGCATGCCTTCAAGTAGCAACCTTCGGTTACTTTGGTGGCTCGAAAGCAAACTTTGTTCCTAGCATACCATCTGGTTTCACAGCTTGAGCTGTCCAAGGTTCAGTAGGGTGTGCTTGAATCGATATTGTAGCCTGAGATGGAAATCAAGTATTGTTCAGGGTGGGGTTACGGGTGGTGGCTGCAGTGGTTAGGGCTCCAACTTTCCAATAAACAACAAACGACAGGGAAGCAGTTTCTTACTTTGTACCAGTCCTTTCCAACAGCTCCAGTCAATACCTTTTCTTGCCAGACTTTTTCAGAGTCTTCTTGGACTCCTTTCAAAACCTTCGATCCATACGGCCCTCCAGCGTTCGCATAAACTACCTCAAACGCATCTTCACTCTTCACTGCTTTTGATCCCACTATAATCTCTTTGACCATTCGTTTGTCGACAGATTCCTGAGCATGCGACAGATCGTTAATCGTGAAGTGCAGTGCAAGTTTGTTGTACTTTGATGCCTCAAAAAAGTGATCAACATAGTGAAACATGGCGATGTCTTTCCCAGATGTTTCCATCAGACAATTGATATTGATTTTTTGAGCCTGTTTCAATAGTATTGCGCCCATCAATTCCGACAGAGTTCGATATCTAGAGAAAATGGCAGCCTTGTAGTCTGAATAGTCCTCTACAGTAGCAGCAGATGGTCCTGATCCATTTTCTTTGGCCAAACGAGATGCCGCCCAGGCATATAGATTGAAAAACTCCTCATTCATGAGCGTTGCGATGATGTGGTCCAATTGACGAAAAAAAGAGCTGTGAAGGAAGAGTGTAAGGTGACGAAGTAAACCAAACGAAAACCAACATGAATGAGTAAACTTACTTTCTTCCTGTGGGAAGGCTTCCTTCAGCCTTCGCCCCGCTTGGAGCGCAGAGTGCCTCATTAAGTGCTTGTTCAAACCAAGGTTGATACATGCTGGTGGTCTTCCTTATACCATTTACTCCGGTAACAAGAACTGCCCACGGTCTTTCATCAACACCTTTGCGAACGTCCGATGAATGCTTTGCAGCTGCATGCCAATTTCCTTCACTCAATATGCGCTCAAGAAGCTGATGTGCATGATCTGCGAGAACCGAATCTGGTGCCTCTTCGTCGTCAAAGCCAATGGAAAGGCTACGAGAGAGCAGGTCACTATTCTTAGAAGTGACCTCCCAATCCTTGTGGCTGAGATGAGCTGCATCCTTCAGGATCATTTCGAGCTCCTTGAAGTTGATTGGTGCATTCGACGGCACCAGATTTGCTATCCCATTGCATATCAAAGAAATTTCTTTCTCATTCAGGACACTTCCTTCTTTGGCATTCTCGACCATCTTGAGAACACGATCTTTGGTTTCCTGATCGTCGATCCCTCCATCCGAAAGCGGAGATAGCAGTCGAATTGTTGGATGCCGTTGGGAAACTTGAGGCGAAATCATTGCGGAAGATTGGGCTGCGAAGGCGGTGATTCCAATGTGAAACAGCTGGAACCTGATCTTCATGATCCAACCCCAATGAGTGCAACAGCATCTCTTCATGCTGTTCCCGATCAGACGATTTGTCTGCGCGAAATGACGTACGTGTGGCGCCAGCATTGGTTTGGCACATTGGAAACCAAGTGCGGCATGTCAATGCCATGTAACTTCATAACAACCTACTACTGTATGTAGTACAGTTCAGACGACCGCTTATGCAGAGTGCTGTTATATAAATGTTTAATCCTCGTCAACTGGTGATGTCTCTACACCAAAAGTAAATATAGGTGCAGCTTGGAGAGGTTGTACTTGTACATGGTCTAACTGGTCTATTGCGTCCACATTTGCATCAGTCCAAAGGAGAAACTTGGAAAGTTGATTTTTGTGGAGAATGGAAGTAAACTGATCAACGATATTTTGCACGCCTTCGTTCAGAAGCCATTCATTATCAACCATTGCTTGCAGCGATGATGCCACAGTCTCCAGAGCTTCGATTTCCTTCTGCAGGCCTTGCGATGACCCTCTTAGTTCCTCCTTTTGGCTGTCCGACAATTGAAGAACTTCTTGCAGTTCTTTTGACAGCTCGTCCTGGTCGTCTTCTGCGAGCATCGCCAAGACTTGTTGCTCCAGTTGTGCCTGCCTCAGCAATTCAACTTGCTTTAGTTGTTGTGACAGAATGTCTTTGATCAATTCACCTCGCTGTTCTGGACGAATTGCTTGCTGTCCCCGTTCCATACCAAGTGCTTCCAAGAGGGCCTTGTGGTCGTCGACTTCGCCCCATTCGTGTGCTTGCAATTGCTTCAAAGTCTTCTCCAAAATTCCTACTTCCGTTTCGTAAGCATCGACCTGAAATGGAACGGAACAAAGACATTAGATGGCCTATCTCTCAGAGAGTCGGTTTCCACTGCTCCGAAGATACTCACAAGGTTCTTTTTTCGCAGGCGACGAAGTCGAGCGGAAGCACGATTCCGAGCTAGTCGCTTTTGCCGTTTTTCTTCTTCAGCTCGAGCAGCATACGCAGACATGTCGGGTAGACTCACAGAACGCGCTTGTGCCGCTTTCGATGAAGCTGTAGGTTTGGTGGAAGGGTTGTAGTCGTGCTGCTGGGGCGGTTGCGGAGGGAGCTGTTGATGTTGGGTATGATGATGATGCGAGTGGTGGAGGTGCTGCTGCTGATGCGGGTGCGAAGCAGCGGCAGGTGGTGGGGGAGGTGGCATTGACGAGCTCAGAGGATCTGGAATTGTAACATGTGTTGGTGCTGGATGGACGTGATGGATATAAGCAGATTCTTCTGATGCGGCTGTCATTACCATTGGCTGCTGCTGTGGAGGGGGTTGGGCATGTGGACCGGTAGAGAAGTTAGGGCATGATATGGCTGTTGGCATGTTGATGTTCTGCTGTTGCTGCTGTGCCATCAGAGCGGCAGCTTC
Organism: Cylindrotheca fusiformis; assembly: GCA_019693525.1. Taxonomy (NCBI): domain Eukaryota; phylum Bacillariophyta; class Bacillariophyceae; order Bacillariales; family Bacillariaceae; genus Cylindrotheca; species Cylindrotheca fusiformis. Next base: position 55,240 of record JAAMXS010005665.1, on the reverse strand, counting down.
AGCCCCTTTCCGGTAAGCCTCTTGCAACGCTTTTGCATACTCTTCAGAGTTATTCGGTATTGAAGTCGGAGCTTGAATATTTTGCATGGGAGATTCAGTTGTCATGAACGATTGTTGAGCAGGCTGCTGATGTTGATGCTGTTGAGGTGGCGGGTGATGGGCTTGACCATAGCCAGAAGGAAACACAGGGAGAGGCGGTGTACTCCACTGGCCTGCAAGCGCTGCTCTTTTGCTTGACGAGTCAGTGTTCATTGCATCTCTCCTGATGCTATTATTGTTATCCATTGTTTCCAGGCTGTCTTGATCCTTCTATGAGTTGGCTCAATGAATCGGAAAGAAACTCTTACGATGCGTTTGCGTTGCTCACTCATTCAGAAAGCTCAACAGGAAGAACGACCAAAAGAGAGCAGTATTTCTTTACTCCGGCATGACCCAGCATGCTACCGTAGCTAGATAACTCGTGAAAGCTGTACAGCATTGTTCCCGCGACCAACATCTCTTCGACCAATGAAAAAGTTGCTCCGACCTGAAGAACAGAGATAGTCTTTTCCATCCCTTTCTTTGAGAGTCTTCCACACTTCACTGCAGATTGGATTGCCAACAAGAAATGTTAGAAGGGCACACCTGTGATAATACTACCGACTGAACCCGCTCATCAGTCATCACCATGTCCACGGATAAAGCTAAAACTACTACGCCGAGTACAACTGCTCCACCAGAGAAAGAGGCCGTGGAGGCAATCGAAGAAGACGATGAATTCGAGGAGTTTGAACCTGCACATTGGTCATCGGGCGAAGAAGTCGCTGAAGATACACAGCAGTGGCAAGACAATTGGGACGTAGATGATATGGACGACGACTTTACTAAAAACTTAAGAGCAGAGCTGACGAGAAACAGCGGGAAGTAAATTTGTCATCATGGGACTGATGAATGAGAATCTTGAACTTCGATTCAACAAGAATGGCTGCTGGATGGTCTTGGTTTCCAAAGACGCACTAGATATTTTCATCATTATAGCTTGTCAGCTTTCTTCTCATATAGTCCATCGGCTCGATATCATCGTGTTAATATTTTTAGAGTTTGGGACCAAGTTTTTCATTGCCGCAAAATGTTCATTCGTTCCACTCTGAACTGCAGCGATGCTCTGGCATTGCCAATTTATCTGCATCCTGCCCAAACCAATGAATCACGAGTGCAACTCAGGAGCAGGTGAGAAAAGTCTTCCATGGTTATGTTCTCTATGAAAACAAGGGTAGTGGGATAACTTTTCAGACATGTACTGCGCTCAATGCTTGTTTTGCATGCTTTAGCTTGTTGGTATTGTTGTGTGTGCTAGAGGAAGGACGGCCTGTCGCGTGGATTAATCCGAAATGCTCTGAATGCTATGGCTGACCATTTTATGAAGAAATCAACTCAGTTCTGTGGCAGAGGAGTAAAATCAATCATTTCTGCCTAGCAACAAGGAAAGAATTTCAATCATGCAATCTATCAATCCGATTTTTCTTGTATGTTAAGAGTAATGCACAGCAGGACAAGCATGCATATTGTCAATTGCATCAAAACTCACTACAGTACATGTACTGTGCTATCCAATTGATTAGACCCATAGTGTGTACTGTACTACTGTAGTCTATTTGTGTCCGTAACGGTTCCAATGGTGATGGTTCAATTTGCAGAAGCCATGCACGCTCGCATTGGCTTTTGCTCGAGCCGTGGACATGTGCGCAAAAATCGAAAGAAAATTTCGAAATATATCGAAATGACGACGGCATTCTATTTGTGCATCTTCAAGTCTAGATAAATAGTTATTGCCGAACAATCCAGAATAGAGGGAAAATTCAAGACTCCTTGCACTCGACAAAGGTTGACCACGGTTGCAACAACAACCAAACCAACCAACAGCAGCATTTTCAAAGATCCCTGTTGCATCTTACATTTTATCAGCTGAAAATGTAAGTTTCCCTAACAATGATTGAACGTGGAATAGCTAGTATGAATAGATTGTTTCTCACCATCTTTTTGCTTTCGATTCCATCTTGGTGGTTGTAATTTAGGGTTTCGTTTCGACGTAAAAGCAAGGACAAGACAGGAAAGGAGGAGCCAAATGCAAAGTCGGCAGCTCCCAAGGAGGAAAAGGTAAGAATTGATGTCCATGTACAAGAGAAGATACTGTGAAAATCTCAATTTCAATCATTGGTGGACGTTTTTCTTTCTGTCTGTTCAGGCTCCTTCCTCAAAGAGCACCCCCTCCAAGCCACCAACTCTTGACGACATTCCGGAGCTTATCGAAACGATGATGACATCCAAGGGGGAGAAGAGCGCTGCGGCCACAAAGAGGATCTATGAGCTATGTGATGTCGGTCACAAACAAAACCGTGTACCCATGGTCTGCAGCGGAAAGTACGACGTTCTCACCCCACTTGCGAAGTGCCTGACACAAGAAAGTGGTGACGGCCGTCACCTCGCTTGTCTTGCGTTGAATAATCTTTCGATTCCGACAGAAAACAAGCGAGTAATGGCTCTTGGGCCGGCCTCCAAGGACGTGATTGGAGGCCTCTGCAAAGTTATTGCCGAAGACAAGCAGGAGTCTTATCTGTGCTGCATCTGCCTGATGAACTTGTCTTTCCTTGAAGCTAGCATCACATCTATCTTGCAACATTCTCCTTCATCTGGAAGCAAGAATATTGCTCCTCTGGATAACCCGGCGTCGCTGATTCGCGTGCTTGAGAAGCTTTTGTCAAATTCTCCGTCTGCACCCAAGACCAGCTCAGGAAAGTCCGAAGGCGTTCGTTGGGCTTGTGGATTGATCAAGAATCTCGCCAAAAGCGAGGAGAACGCTGCCATAATTGGACAGACTAAGATCCCCAAGTGTGTCATTGAAAACATCCGTGCTTCCACTGCCCCTCCATCTCGTTGGACCTCAAACAGCCTTGAGGATTTCTCGCTTTTCGTTATCCTCAACCTTGCTCAATGGTCTGGATCTCGCGAGGCTCTCAGCAAGGCTGGAGCTGTTGATGTTGTGAAACCTATAATGGCTGAAGGAGATCTTCAAGGTCTCAAGGCTACCATGGCATGTGCGTTTCTAAGTGCTCCTTGGTCTGCGTTCCCTGATGGCGGAAACCCAGCTGCAAAGTCTGTCGCGGAACTTATGACAAACATTGTAGAAAAGAAAGGAAAGGATGGACAATACGCATACGGAGTGTTCAAACTGTACACTGCTACTAAGGCATATGCTGATCTTGCCAAATCTGCTAGCAAGGCTGATGGACCAGAAAGCTACGCCAACGCGAAGGTTCTTGCTGTCCCTTCAGCCGTTGCCCTCAATTTCCAGATTATCTCCGACCTCGTTCTGTCTGCCATGGACGATGCCGAGGGCGGTTCTAAATACGTCCCCGATGCTATGTCTGCGGAACATGCTGTGTCGGCTATTGAAGCAATGCTCTCGGCCATTCTTCAAGCTGGCGACCCTCCACGCAAGTCTATCCAAAGTGAAAAGGCATGCAAGGAAATTGGGCAAATGCTCTTAACATATGCCGATATTTCTGGCACTTCTCCGGAAGCCAAGACAAGTGCACGTGCTGCTTCTGCAAAAATAACTGAAGCGTCTGGTTCTGCCAGACCGATTCTGGAGATCTCTCATGATTTGTGGACCCAATACCGCAAGAGAGAAGGGCAACCTCTTGACAAATTCATTTCCAACGACAAGGGAGTTGAAGTTGACGAGTCTGGTCCACTAGATTTCTTGCCCTGTGCCAGTTCGGATGGAGGTTGTGTCATTGCGTAGTTTGTCTCCAACTATTGTTCAGTCTGTTGGCCCATACATTTCTATATATTATTATTATCACTAATTTTAAAGGCTGTTTGGTTTTAAAGCTGGATTCCTTTTTTTCATCTTCTCTTCTTCGCTTGCCACTAATTTCGACTAGATCAAGAGGGGCAAAAACACTATCCCTCATGGAGTTTGTCTGAATGACGTTTACTGTTTTTCAGGTCGTCAATTTGAGCTTGTGCACTTAGCGCCTCGTGATTCACCTGACGGGATTCACAAAACACAGTCCTATACTAGCTTGGATGAAGTGAGCTGACGCAATGAACAAACCGCTCCATTGCGATTCACCCTTGATGTGAGAAACCAACTCATCCCCCCATAGCCATCTCACGAGCTTCATATACTTTCAGGTATATTTGTGTCCGTGAACAACCTTACTTGTCTGAGCTCTAATTGTCCGAACACTTTCACACCCACCGACGTGTCTCAATTTGCCAACATGGGCTTTGGACTGTAAGTGGGTACAACTACAGAGGCTTGTTGTGTTCATGCCCAATCGCTCTTATTTTCTTCCTTCTGTTTCCAAAAGATTGCTGCATCCTCAAAATCGAGAGACGGGGCAGAAGCTTGGCATTGCTACTGGTCTCATGTTTACAGCCCCAATTCTGTCATTCTACGCCGGACTGTGGTATTTTTCAGAGAAAAGGAATCCTGACAATTGGGCAGGTGGTTTGGCAATATTTGTCACCAATATAATCGTTGCGGGTTATTGCTTTGCGGCATTCATGGAAGAAGACAACGACGCTGATGACTCCGCAGGTCCTAGAAAAGGCGCGCACAAGCAAAGAACGGACTAGGCCTAACAAAAACTGCTTTGCAGCAGCGAGATTTGGTTCAGTTGATGATAAAATGTAGCATACAGACTGTCTTACTCGAAAAGTTTTGCAAACTGGTTTGGCTCACGTAGAGCTGTTGTTAGAGACATAGGGTTAGCCTAGACGAAAGCTAATAGTCTATCTTTCACGCATCAAGTAGATACGGAGTTCGTTTGCTGCAATCAAGCCAGCTCGAAGCAGGAGACAGCAAATCTTCACGAGGACACTCCATTCACTGTGGAGTGAATCTAACCACAGCCCGATCGGTTCCAGCCTTGAAGCAGAATAATGCCTGCCCAGGAATGTCTTTAGCGACCGGAAGATGAAACGTCTGCTTCGTGATGGGAAAATAGATGAGTAGAGGGATATTTCCAGTCTTCTGCTTTCAAGGTAGTGACTAATACAAGCAGGTTAGGAAACACTTATCGGAATGTCATTGGCAATAAACCGAACACCTCAGCAATCTTACCCAACGACCGAAGATTATCCAGATTTTCAGCCAATAGTGCTCTGTGATTTCCTTCCGAGCAACGCTTGTGATCTTCTTCGTCGAGGAGCTGGCTCATTCGTCCTTGGGTGTTCAATGACTGTTGCACGGAAACAGCTTGTGAGGATGGAGGCGGTTTATCCAAGTTTCTTCGACTCATCGCTAGCGAACGATTATTGCTTCGTGTCTTGAGGAGGAGTCACGGCAGCAGTCGCGGTGTATTGATAATACAACAAGGGAATAGTATCGAATGACGAAGAATCAATCAATTGAGCTTAAAAAGAGTTCTTCTCTTCGTTTCTTTTCTCCCATCACCATTTTGAAACCGTACGATTTCGCGTGTACTGCAAGTCCTTCAAACCTAACGAGAGATTGCAATGATTCACTGTGTAGTAGGGTACATAGTAGGTATACGAGAAAGTATGTGCGGGTATGGGACGTATACTGGACTCTCATGCTCTCAACCACACGTAGGGTTTGACAGAAATCCAGTACGGTGTTCTTTGGCTGGCCGGCAGGTGACGTCACTCGAATGACGCCCAACAGACTCAAGTCATGAGGAGACTTCGAAAACGGTGGAAGACAGAACGTAAATAGAGTAGGCAATGAAGTCACAGGTTTGACCACAAACTCAACAGCTACGTTTTGTTATTGCAAGAAACGCATCATTCAACAGGACGGTGATCTCCACCATGAGCCCCTCTATCGGTGAGAGTCTCTGTTCTAGAGTCGAGTGTAGAACTGCAACTCCCACAGATATTCTTCAGTGCTTCCAGCTAGAACAGAGTTGGAATCAGAATGCATCAAAAAACGATCTTCAGTACAGACAACACCATGCGGCGCCATTCTTTCGATGTGCAGTACTAGAAGAAGACGATGAAGAAGATATCGTTGTTGGCTTCGTTTCTAGTACAAGGATCGACAGGTTTCAAGACGACAATATCTCATCTACCCATCGACCAACTGGAACTGTGTTGATGATCCATTCTCTTGTCGTGGGTGAGGAGCACCGTCGTCAAGGATTGGGCAAGTTCTTGCTCAATGACTATCTCCAGTCACTTCGTGAATCTTCATTTAAGCACCCCGTCACTGAGGTGGCACTGTTTGCCAAGAAAGAATTGTTAACTTTCTTTCTTCACTGTGGATTTTCTGTTATACGCCCCCGTTCGAAAATTGAAGGCGAAGAGCAGGAGTATTTACTGCAACTGTCCCTGGAGTCGAATACCCAGGGTCTAGGTGGAAAAAAATGCTACACCGTAGACAGTTTTGCTGTGAAATCTGGAACTGGAAATCCTGCTGCGGTTGTGCTGTTGCCGGATGATTCGAATAGTGATGAACTCAGCAGTTGGATGCAAACTGTTGCAGCTGAGTTCAATCTCTCGGAAACTGCCTTTTGCTGGTCAGACAGTAGTACACAAGATTCAGAAGATGAGGTACATTGGAACATTCGCTTTTATACACCAAAGGTGCAGGTCCCTCTTTGCGGTCATGCCACTTTGGCTGCTGCTTCAGTTTTGTACCAAAGCTTGCGACTTAAGGCACAGTGTCGAATTGTGTTCCATGCTCTAGAAGACGAGTTAACGATGGAGCTTGCAACGCCAAAAGAGGCAATTCCAATGGTTCAAAGAAAAATTAGCATGGAGTTTCCTTCCAAACCGCCCAGAGAACTCAGTAGACTTGAGGACAGGGCCACCGTTTCGAAAATGTTGGAAGCAGCGTTTTCCTGTGATCTTGAATTGAAATACATTGGTATTTCAGAGATAGGAGACATATTGGTTGAGCTTGCACCCGAATCTTTCCAAAGAATAGGCTATGAACAATTGAATTACAAGGCGCTGTTAGAGTGGGATGGATATTCCCGCGGAGTTATTGTGTGCTGTATCAGCGAGTTTGAAAGCAACTGCGAAGGCAAAGACGGTGTGTCTCCGCTTCCGGATTTTTATTCACGATTTTTTGGACCCAAAGGTAAGAGACGAATGTGATTGCTTCTGATTGGATTCAATGAGAAGTTGACACTCTTGTTGTCGTTGTACAGCTGGCATCAATGAAGATCCTGTAACCGGGTCAGCACACTGTGTGCTAGGCCCATACTTCGCTGACAAACTAAATAAGGATTGCGTTGTTGGACAGCAAATGTCAGAACGAGGCGGCCTCGTTGAATGTTTAGTGAGCGAAGATAAGGTGCGGCTGACAGGAATAGCTATCACCACAATGAATGGCACGCTATGGATATAAAAATTGAGATGTAACGAGTATATTAGAACATTTTATTTTATTTTAGGACTGTTGCTGCTTCAACTCTATGACAAGGAGCAGGCATGGAGATCTATTGCGGGTGAGGGAATGAAGCACGTATCGAAGTGGCTAGAGAAAGTGGATTGCAGCAGAATGAAGTTTTCGCAAAATGCTTATGGGGCTTTCCATTTCAGGAACTCTGCTCTCGCCTCTTCTTTTGGACCCATAGTTCGAAGGCAAAATTGTTACTTCTGTTCCGTGTTTTATACCAGCGAACGAAAGAAGCGGGGCTACATTTCTCGTCCTCCCAAATCTCTAATCAATCCAATTTCTTAATGGTACTAATCCACATTATCAAATAACTCTGAACTGTGTTGCTGCTTGGTCATTTGCTTCGTCGATGATGAATCCTCGTCATCAGTCGTCCGGAACGGTGGTGGTACTTGTTGCATTTGAACCGATGGAGCTCCTTGCAAGTCAGATAATTGTTGCAGAAGTTCGGTTCGTATCTCGCCCAACGATTCGTTTGCATCGTCCATGCTTGGGTCGGGGGTCAAGTGAAGCTCATAGTCTGGTGCATAATATTCATAGTAGTCGTTGTATGGAATCTGGTTTTCGATTTTCTCACCGAGCAAAACGGACGTCTCATATGCCCAGCAACGAGCTACGTTGCGTATTGTATATCCACCGCCACCCAAAACTAACGTTGGCACATTGTACGATTGAACGTGCCTGACAGCCGCACCATGCCCTCTGGTAGTTAGATTGAAACAACCCAGACGATCACCAGTGAGGGAATCGGCCCCACATTGCAGGACGATGGCACCAGGCTGAAACGTCTCCATGATCTTATCCATAACTGGAATGAAGAGCTCTTGGAGGTAGCTTTCGTCTGTAACTCCGGCTTGAAGTGGCGCATTCACCGAGTACCCAACTCCCTCTCTGGCTCCGATATCATGGAGGTGGCCCGTTCCGGGGAAGAAATCGCCGTACTTGTGCAAACTGAATGTCATCACCCGATCCGTAGTATAAAACGCTTCTTCGACACCATCCCCATGGTGGACATCAATATCTACATATAGCACTCGAGCATGGACTTTGAGCAGTTCCAGGATTGCCAAAACAATATCGTTGATATAGCAGAATCCCGATGCCTCGGACTTTTTCGCATGATGCAGACCACCGCTCCAGTTGATACAGATATCCGCTTGCTGTTGGTTCAATTGGATGGCTCCATCAAGGCTAGCACCAGTGTATAGTTGAGTAAACTCGTAAATACCATCGAAGACTGGGCAGTCCGTAGTATCGCCAGCGTTGAATTTCTGAAGAACACCGGAGTATTGGCGCAGATTGTCGGGAGAAATCTTTGACAAAAAGTTCACATACTCGTCAGAGTGAAAGGCTGTCATTTCATCAGCTGAAGCAGGATGACATCGATAGCAATCCATTTTGGGATATAGCTGATACGCCAGAACTAAATGGTGCGCTAGCTTCAGTCGGTGTGGCTTCATTGGATGAGATGGCCCATAGTAAAATAAAGGCTACAGAACAGATCAAGAGAGAAGAATACATTGGAGACGTAAATGAAATTGAACATCTGCCTTCAAAGTCGACTTACGCAAGTAGGGTGATAAAAATAGGAAACTCGCGACTTTCCCATTGTTGCTATACAGGTGGGTTGTGTTTTGGCAGGCAAGAACCTTGGGTATGGTAATGATGAACTCCTCGTTCATTCATCCCGTAGTTTGACTTGGAAGAATCAACTTGCAGCTCTGGTACCCTTAAGTAGCTTGTGTTGAAGTACGGACGTCGCGTAGAAAATTTACCAGAAAGGGCCGCATGATCGACTCTGGTAGTGCTGATGGGCAGAAAACGATGGCCTGTGGATGACGGACACTTCACAATTCAGTTGTGAACAGCCATTTGACCACTGTTGTTAATCGAGTGTGCGTCTGTTTAAGAGTGGAAGATGTCGTGGCAACCAAACTGGCCGAATGATACTCTTGGGGGCTTTCGGAGAGGCAGAGCGGGAAGCGAAGAGGGAGAAGAAGTTGAAGAAAGCGGCGAAGTCAAACCTCCACAGAAAGCGAAGCGGGAGGACGGTGAGATGGAGGAAGAAGGGGAGATCCCGCCTGTTCCAATCGCCGCGGCAGCAGCTCGTAGTGTCTCCACGGGCCAAGTGGATTTATCTGGTCAATTTCGTGGTGGAAGAGGAACAAGTAATGCTCGCTTTGTGGCTGGTCGAGATAGGCCAATTAGGCAGCGAAATAGCTTTTCGGGTATTCCAAGCCCACGAATACCCCCCCCTGGAGTAGGTTTCTCTGCCGGCGGGAGCGTCACCGGGCCCCCGTTCCAGCGCGATGGCCATCCACCTCCACCACCACCTCCTCCTGGGTTTCGAGGTGTGGAGAGGGATGTGATGGACGGGCAACCTCCCCGTGGACCAGCGAGAGATTTTCGAGAGTTTGCCGGCCCATCCAATGCCTCTGGGTCGAGAGTAGAAAAGGGCTCTGTATTTGGCGTAAACAGGGACTTCCGAAATGATCCCCCTCCTCCTAATCGCGACTTTTCAGATGGACCACAAAGTCGGCCACCTCCACGGGATTTCAGACCCTCCGGTCTACCACCTCTAGGGCGAGACTTTCGAAACGACAGGGATTACAGAGATAGAAGTGATGGGCCACCACCTCAAAATCGAGAGTTTCGTCCGCCAATTCAGCCGACATTTACACGAGATCGTGGCACTTCGTTGTCGCTTCATCGAGACCCTTCTTTTGGTCCTGGGCCAAGAGATTCTGGCTTTCGCGACACCCAGGCATCATTTCGAGACGGGCCTAATAGGGACGAGCAGTTTCCAGATGGGGCATCACGAGATTTTAGGGATGGTGGTCCTCGAGATCCACCGTTTCGTGGCAGCATACTATCTGACAGGGAGGGTTTTGGGTCTCGAGAAGTGAGTGGTGGCCGAGACCAAAACGCAAACCGGGGGACAGGGATGTCCTTCCCACTTAGGGGTTCTCTGAACCGAGAAACGAGTCACGGTGGGTATACGAGGGATGCACTATTTGACGACGGCCATGAAGATCAAAAGCCTTTGCAACGGGCGAGTAGCACAGGAGTGATTCAAGCTGTCAATACAGGCCTCCCGCCTCCATTTTCACCGGCTGCCCCAAAGACTGCGATCATCCAAGGGGTTGTTCCACCTCACAAGGTTCGTCCAACAGATCCTCGACGACGAGCTAGCGCTGGAAGCACTCCCGGGCCTTTTGGATCTAAACCAGATATCCCTTCCACGGATCCTCGCATTTCGAATGCACTACCAAATAGTACTGCTGGAGTCCAACCTTTCGACACCGTTCCGGCATCGCATCCACCTCGTCGTATGTCATCCTACAGTAGCTTGGCAGATGGTTCGTCAATACCCCTATCACAGGCTCCAATGGTTCCGCATCAATCAAACGAAGGAATTATGGTGGGACCAAATGATCGCACAGGAGTGGGGCTCCGTTCTCCTATTCCACCGCGGAGGACGTTCGTTGATTCGACTTCTCAAAACGACTCAGGAAATTATTTTCCTTCGTCGCAGCGTCACACATCTCTCGGAAGCGATCATGGCAGGACTACTAGTGGTGGCCCTCAAAACCCTAACAGGGGAATGCACCATCAACAGCCACCGCCGTCGCCGACTAGGCTTCCTCCGCTAGTGTCCACACGCCCCTCCAATGTTCGTGTTAATGACCCACGTTTCAGGCAACAGGAAAGAAGCCAGGCGGAAGAGCTAGGTAGATCTGATACATCCATGCCAAACTCGCATAATATAGGTAAGACTGCAATGGAAACGTTTGGTCGCAGTCGGGACTGGAAGGATAATCAGATTGGCGGTAGAACTGGAATCTCAACACCCCGAAGCTCACCAGTCAAGCAAAAGAGCATTCGGTCTTTTTCCTCGTCTCCCCAGAGCGAGAAGACGCTTGCAAATGGTCCCTCTTTACCCAAGGTCCAGCCCTCCACCAAGGTACCGTTAGTATCCACGTCTGATGGATCGGCAAAGATCAAAAGCGAGCCAATTCTTCCCTTGTCGACGGACCTCCTTGGTGACCACGAAGTAGTTAACCGTGCAAAGGGGGCGCTGAGGCATTTAATGGAGGTTGTACCAGGACAAAGCAAGGAAAGTGCTGGTCACGGTGATGAATCAAAACTTCCAACGAAACAAGTGATTATGTCAGCTGTAACAGAAATCGAGAAACTGATCAAGGAGTCCCAGAGACGCTTTGAGGATCTTGTAGAGAAGAAAAAGACTGCTTTGGAGAAGGAGGAGAAGGAGCGAGTAGAAAAGGCAGCTCGACTAGCGGAAGAAGCATTGAAGAAGAGTCTCGAACAGGAACGCCTTGTCGAAGAGGAAAAGCGCGAAGAGGAAAAGAGGAGAGAGTCAGGACTAAAGAAAGCTCTCGAAGAACACGAGGACTTAGTCCTCGAAACGAGGAATAGGCTCGAAAGGGAGTTTCGTGAAAATCTCGATCAGGCAAAGGACGATGAGAGGCAGCGTTTCGCTAAAGATACAGAAGATCAGATCGCGAAAGCGGCAAGCAGTTTCGACAAAGATATCGCCAAATCGAAGAGGGAATTGGAAAAAGCAAAAGCGGCAGTACAGAGAGCGGAAACGAAGATTTCTGCGGCAGAGTCAGACTATCAGTCTCTCCTGAGGAGCGAAGATGACACGACCAAAATGAACGATGTCTCTATCGAGCCCGTCTCCCGTTTGTCCCAGCTGGTACAGTCAATTTCGGCCAAAAACAAGAGATATTCATCAGAAGCTCATATGTTTGCTTTCGCCCTGGTTGCGGACACGTCTTCAATGATGTCAGAGACAGAAGCCAGTCTAAGGACGAAGACTGATCCCAAGTACTGTAGGACCAACAAGCAGTGGAGTGATCTTGCAACTCAAGTTTCATCACTTGATGAAGCCTTGTATTCAGATCCTTCAGAGGCTCCGTACTTTGAGCACAGTGAAAAGAAGCACTCGATTGTTGGTCTTTCTGTAAAAGAATTTGTTCGGGATCGACAGCAACGGCTTTTTGATGAGTGGAATCAACTTGCTGAAGAATTTGAGGTTAGACGACGTCTATATGAGAAACAGCAGAAGAAGCTAGCCAAAAGAGGCCAGCAACGCAGTTCTCTTTCTATAGGAAGGAGCTCTATGGTAGAAGAGAAGAAAACTAAAGAGAAATCAAGAATTGAACGCGAAAACAACACGGTGGAATCAACGGGAAGGTCGTCGAATAATCCGTACAGAAGAGCTCGTCGTGGAAACGAGGTGCGCTCAGAATACGAGCAAGAACAAATCATTGCCGAAATAGCAGCTAAGGAGGCGATGGAGAAACGAATAGCTTATGGAGGTTGCAAACTTCCTCGGCAAATATGCCGACTTGAAAGAGTAAGTGTGTCGTTAGGGTCAATCTGAGAACAAGAGTTCAGGCATCTCTCACAAACAGTGAATGATTTTGTTACAGCAAGTCACAGCCTCTTATGTCGAAACTTTCACAGCTCACAAAATTGATGATCCTATAGCTGAAGAGCAGCAAGCAGCATCAAGCAATATCTGGACTGATATGGAAAAATGCATATTCCTGGATCGTTTTCTTCAGTTTCCCAAAGACTTTCGTAGAATCGCTACGTTTTTGCGCAACAAAACCACGAAGGATTGCATAGGTTTTTACTACGACTCGAAGCAGGCAGTACCTTACAAGGGGGCATTGAAGGAGCATATGATGCGAAGGAAACGAAAGGGTGACTATCAGATATGGGATTCATCAATCCAGGCTGCGATATCAGTCGGAGCTAGTGTCACTGCAGGATCGAGCGAAGAGAAGCCTGTTACAATCTCACTGCCTTTGTCTGATCGGACTTACTACACTAGAATGCTTCATCCTCTAAAGCGTGAGGTATTGGATGCTATGAGAATAGGGACCAGTCTTGATGACTTCGATGAAGAGGATCTTCAAATAGATGAAGCAAAACCAAAGTCCAAGAAGCGAAACCGTGATCCACTTTTTTCGCTGGGAAAAGAGCATACAAAATTCTTGCGGATGTCTTCACAGGAATCAATGGCTGGCATCAAAGTGGTTGCTAGAGACGAACCGAATGAATCAAAAGACGTCTCCAGGTCAGTTGATTCTGAAGCAGGCCCCACGCCATCTAGTCGCAAGGCTCCACAAAAATGGACTGCAGCAGAGAAGAGAATTTTCGTTGAAACTTTGGAAGAACATGGTAAGTGTGCAATAGCAACGGTGAACAATTACGAAATTTCGTTCTTACACCCATCTAGGTCGTGACTGGGCTCGTCTTTCCAAAGCCGTTGGGACAAAGTCCATTTCCCAAATCAAGAATTACTATTACGACTATAAAAAACAGTCGGGCAAATACCGCGGTGGGCCAGGGAAGAAGACAAGCAGGGAATTCGGGCAAAAGGACAAGACACTAGGAGGGCCAGCTGAGGGCTCCCGAAATCCAGAGGTGGAAAATGATAAGTTACCAGTGAACAGGAAGGCTGAAGAGTGTCAATCATCAAAAGAAGCGGCTGATCTTCGAAATGAAATGTCACCAGATCACGAGTTGGAAAAGCTGGAGATTGCAAGAGACAATGCTCATCTTGCACCGAATCGAAACGACTACGTGGAGACTTCAAGCGAAGCTGGCAACCGTGAATTGCTTCAGCACCTTTTGAACCAACAACTGCAGCAGCAACAGTTGGGTCAGCAACACCTACAAATCAATCAGCAACCACACTCTGCTCTTCAGCAACTGCTAGCCCAGCATCACCACCAGAGGGACCATCATCAATCTCTTGGGCAGCTTTCCCTAGAAGACACATATAGGCTGCTCCAGCACCAACAATCTCAATCGCATCAACAACACGGCGTATCGAGTCTTCTCCCATGGTTAACCGCCTCGCAGTTGCTGCAGGCTCAATCAAGGATCCAACAAGCGCAGGCGGCTGCGGCACTACAACAGCAGGAGAGCACGCCCTTGTCATCTGTTTCCGATATCTCCGATGGTACGTTGTTCCTGTAGAACAACGAGTTTGGCTCGTATCAAATGGGAACTCACACTTTCTCTAAACAACAGTTGCAAATTTCCAGCGCCTGCTGCAAATGCAGCAAGCCAATCAGAATCCTTTCGGCATCAACCAAGCAAACCGTAGCCAACTACATCAATTTCTTTTGTCCGGAACCGGGATGAACTCGCCGCCAGCACCAGGGCCGTCAGCTGGTGTCAAATCACCTGGAGGGTCGGCGTTGTCAGCTGGGTTCCTTTCACAGCTAGAGAAAAATTCTGGTAAACCTACGGCTATTGCTTCGGAGACTGCGACTGAGAACCTTGCAGCGCTTGCTGGTGCACAGCGTTTGCTAGGGTTTGGTAATACTAACCAAAGAGCACCAGGTAGTAATATCAATCTTGCTGGTGGGAGAGGAATAGGGTTGGGTGCTCTTGGCACTGCTGCTTCGAGTTTGGATTCTGGGGGCGTTGCCGATGCTCTTAGCCTACTTGCGAGAGGCATTCCCCGAGCCGATGCCAACAAGCAGGGGGGATTTGGGGGCCTGCAAGATGGTGCTGCAGATCGCTAGAACCAATCTACCAAAGAAATGCCAATTCCTGCAATTGTACAAAGGACTTGTTTTGATAGCATATTTGTAACAGATAAATACTATAACCTTAGTAAAAACGATGCGGTATCATACCTCCACACCTATTTTTGTGGGGTAAGCCCAACAGATCTTTTTCTATGTTCTCTTTTTTGTAATACACAACGATACTCTCGGAGCCACACGTACTTGGCTGAGACTTCCCAACCGTTTGCACTTTCCATACACGACATTCGAAGTTGATTGGGAAGGTCTATGGTAGTTTTTCGTTTTCATTGCGGATTGTTGTCTAGCTTATGGGAAGATCTTCCCTTCATAGAAGTTGGATACTGCCAGAGCGTCGCATGCCCGAATACATTTGGTACAATCTACACCGCACAGAGATTATGGGATGGGGGGTGGCACCCGCACATTGAGAGCCCGTCCGTCTATCCAAGGCCTTCTTTCAAGTCGAAAATGGTGACAGCCAACTGACATCAACCCTATCCGACTTAAGAAAGGAGACGATCCTAGAGACCGCGAACTTGAACAGGTTCGCGGCCTCTTATGTTCAGTGGCCAGGATAATGGGAGGTAGCGAACCCACCGGGATCGTCGGTCTGTCCAAGGTTGCCAGGAAATCAAAGGGAAACCAAGAAGTTCACAGTGTAGACCATATTTGCCTACGGCAAAGAATGATCCCAAGATCTGGAAGTCGCCAGCGTGACAGGACCTTCGTGATTTTGTTGACTTCAGGAATCACCATCCAGGCACGCAGCCCTTGACAGGTGAAGATACCTCCGCTATGTCGCTACTCAGCCCAATGCGCCTCCACTGAATCCCATGCGTCGCTTTCAGAGCCAAATAATGCTCTTGCCATCTTTTTCCTCTTGAAACACTTTCCAAAGCCTCGCGAACAGTAGGAGACACAATGCCTTCCAAATGTTGTGTTGCCAGCTGATGCTAGAACCCAGGCTCGAAGTAAAAGACCGGATGACTACGCAGTTTCATCATGATATTCTTGAATCCCAGCAACAAGTATTCCAGAGTGAAATTACAGGGTTCAAGACTGGGCCTGCCACCAGTTGCTGTGGTACATGTACAATGTACATGTAACTCTAGAATTCGCCCCAAAAACGTTGGGGCTATTGCCCCTTTTATTCATTCGAGGCTTCCACTACAGTACTGTTCGTTGGGACGATGACAGACGACCACGCTCCTGTTCATGCCGTCCGCTCGTTTCCCGCATGTGATTGCAATTTGTGGCTCATGGTTCTTGATACTCGACATACCTCTCACCTATCGTTGTCCACCGACACTTTGGTCGTTGCTTTTTGCGGTTGTGGCTTTGAATCATTCACACACGAGATTCACGATTGTGTCGAAATTAGATATCTTTTTAAGAATCCAGCGGTGTTGAGTCACAACACACCAAGATGGTAGGTGTATCACACTCTTCCCACCATTGATCGACGGCTTCTAAACTGTCGTACAGTAATTAGGATCTGCTTTTCCTCACTACAATTCTTGTTTGTCCGTGCGCAGTCTTCTAACTTTTTCGCGGCTCTAGACGATTCCGGGGACGAAGGTCCTGCTCCCAGTAAGGCCGTTGTGAAGAAGCGCGAGCCAAAGCAACCCAAGAAGCCCGAGGCTCCAAAGGCTGTTTCCAAGCCTGAGGGACGGTAAGTCAAAGATCTCGTTGCGAACCCCGCAGCCTACTATTTTTCTGTTAGATTTGATCTCCTTTTGACGACGCGGCGTAATGATATCTCAAATACTTCTGTGGTTTCTTTCAATTTCCTTCTTTTTCGTTCATCGGTTTACGCAACAACTTTTTGTCTTTCTCCCCCACTCTTCAGCGGTCGACCGAACAACAACGACCGAAATACGAAGCATGGTCGTGGTGGACGCATGTCTCCAAGAGATGGGAAACGGGCATACGAGCGTCGCAGTGGAACAGGCCGAGGAAAAGAAATCAAGAAAGGTGGTGGCGGTGCCAGAAATTGGGGTTCTGACAGGGCTGAAGCCAAAAAGATGGAAGGTGCCATAAACGAAGATGAAGTCAAAGTTGAGAATCCCGTCGAAGTTCCTGGCGAAAGAGAAGAGCCGTCTGAATCTGAAAAGGCCCCTGTTGAAGAAAAGCCGGAGGACAACACCATGACATTTGCTGAATACATGGCATCTAAGGGAAAGAAGGAGGAGAGCTCTGGACGGGAGGTCGAAGATGAGTTCAAGGGCCTTTCAGCAGCAACGAAGACAGAAGAAGATTTCTTCGTCATGGGAGGTGGTAAACAGAAGAAGTCAAAGAAGAAGAAGGAGGGAGGAAAAAAGACTGTTGAAGTTGGATTCCGCGTCGTAAGTTGAGTGTGCTGCATGACGAATCAGAGAAACTCCATGTCCTTATGCATTTCTTCAACATAGGCAAACCCAAGCCCGGGTGGCAGAGGCGATCGGGACCGTGGTGGAAGGGGAGGTCGCGGCGGTAGAGGAGGTCGCGGCGGACGAGACGGGCGTGGCAGAGGACGTGGGCGCGGTGGCGGAAGAGGAAAGAACACTGCAATCAATGTCCAAGACGAGTCTGCATTTCCTTCTCTGTAGACTTCTATTGCTCTCCATTGTTTTGAAAGTGACTTATTGGCCGACTGCGCTATTGTTGTAATTGTTAGCCTGGCGAACGACATTGGCAAAGATTTGAAATTGGGTAGACATTGGGGAAGTGTTCGGAACATCAAGGAAGAACCCAATTCAAGAAGGATTTATAATAGACTTGATTAATATTGTGTCTAGCGTATATGCTTAGAGTGCAACGCTAGCGTCGACTGCCAACTAGTCGAAGCTGGAGTACCTTCTAGCAAGCGAAGGCTCTACTGCGTCTTGTCACATCACATTAATCCGATTACTCGAGAAATGCCATCAATCGGAGGATTGGCTCTTTTGTGTCGGAGATGTTCTGCTAGAATTGCGACAGTTCAGTAATTGCACTGATCTCATCATGGTGATGGGGTTGATCTGGCCATGAAAATTGGTGATTCTCCATGGTACTCTCTCTCATCTCCTCCTCCTGTAGAACTTCAATTGGATTAGCTTGATTTCCTTCCCTTTCATGCGTAGAAAATAGTTGACTAAATAGCTGCTCAGTGGAGGTCATAACGTTACCAGAAACACGACAGATTTCTGTCGAGATACCGAACGCGGTTTCGCCTGCTTCCTTTTCCAGCAAGGCACGGAGCATGTCTTCTCTCATTCTTTGAGATTGCTTCAGTCGCTCTTGATGCTGGACGCATAGTCCGTGAAGCGCGTGCTGGTTGTTTACTACTAATCGGATTTTATCCTTCAACTTTCGTTGGTCCTCTTCCTGTTGCTTCAAAAGTCTCCGCAGTTCTCGAGTTTCTCGGTTCGAACTTGCCAGGGAAGATTGCAATCTATGCAGCTCTGATTCAAGTAAAGACGAGCGCTGAGATGAAGCTACTTCCTTCGATAAGAATTCCCGTAATTCTTCTTTTTCGTTCTCGGCCGTAACTCTTAACCTATGAATAGCCTGTTCATGCTTTCTTGCCAATTCTTCAATCCGCTTTTCATATACCATCTGAAGAGACGCTACCTGAGATTCCTCGATGCTGCAACTGCGTTCCAACACAGTTTTTTCATTTCGGTCACAAGAAGAACTTGTTTCGGCATACATTCGGGTGAATGTAGGCGAAAAGCCTCCAACTTTCGCATGTTCAATAGGGGTTCTGCCGCGCTTATCTTTGTAGTGGATTCCTTCAGGGTACTCTCCCATTACCAATTCGAGGAGGTATTCTTCTAACCTATGACGAAAGGCAAGATGAAGAGGCAACATACCTTGGTCATCTATTTCTGAGCAGGCCACTGGATGCGCTTTCAGTATTGTTTCAATCACATTCCTTGGTGCTTGAAAGATGATTGAGGCGTGTAGCGGAAGCACTTGCCATCGACCTCGGCGATTGATCCAAGTTCGTACCTCTTCCGGGTGACTATGGCATCGTTCTATCGCATCCTCCCACTGGGACGATTCAAGCATCTCGTATAATTGTGTTGCGTTTGTGTCGTAGTCACATGTCAGAGGCATTGTGCTCTCATTCATTTCGACACGATATCCACTGTACTTATCCCGGACACGACCCGAAGAATTGACCGAAGATAAATAGGTGCTTCCGCGATTGCTGACGTCGAATATAGAGTCAGTGGGCGATAATTGATGATTCGTCGTTGTCATTGGTCTGGACACAAGACTATGGATTTGGAGAGGGATAGATGGGTTCCGTCTCATACTTGGTGATTGGTTGTGTTGAGCAGTAGCCGCTGTTTTCTCTTCATGCAACGCGGTCCCTTGTAAGTGTGATCCATGGCTCACGATCAAGTTCACCATGTTGAAAGCTGGACGGAACGATAGTAATGATACAATGTCGTGGTGGGAAGTGACTATTTGTTGCTTTCATTGTGTCTCATTGTTTTTGGCGATGGAAGCATATCTGGCTCTCGCTGAAAGCGATACCAATCTGCTCGTGACTCGATCGACTTCGTCGAATGCTTGATTCAAGTCATGAGAACTCGGCAACGATCAACTCGACTGCTGAGTCTCCAGGTCAGCCCACCATGCAGCTTCACACTCTTGTCGTAAAGTTGTACTGGGGTGGTACGATGTTGCTTCGAAACAAGTCGAAATTGCAAGTTCTGCCAAGTGTTGGGATACACGTGAGTGGGAAAGCAGGAGAGAAGCAAAAGTTGTCAAGAGAAGTAGATCGAACGTTAACATTGGGTGCTGTTGTCTTGGGTTCCTGGAGCCATACCCAAGCAATAACAGGGACTTTCTGTTCTGAAATCAGAAGGAAAAGATAGATTGGTGTACTGAGCATGAGGCAGTATCGGCTTCATGCGGGTAACATTCGCTACCATGTATGTTTTGTTGTTTCAGGATGTCGTGATACTCTGTACCTGGTTTCTAATTATTTTCGTACTTCTTTCTTCAGGATTATAGCAAGCTAAGAGAACTGCATCAGATGCGGCTGAATTCAACACCGCATTTCCAAACAATATATGACACAAACGCAGCTCTTGGTTTCCGTACGCAAAGCCGCTCCTTTTTTAACTTGACAAATTCTGTTTCCAGGAGGTTCGAAACGCTACAGCTGAAGGGACTGGAGACTGTTGCGAATTCCCGACCCGCTGACGCGCAAGCTCAATTTGAATTTCTCAGCAAGCTCAGTCAAGTCCACCCTCAAGTTGTGGTTGAGCGGATTACGAATCCAATGTTTCGAAACTTTGCGGTGGATCAACGTATCGCGGTTATATACTTGCAGGCGTTGGCCCAGACTCAGAGATACTCTAGCTTTAACCTTGACGACTTCGCTGCTCGTCTCCAGGATCAAGATCCTAGCATTATCGGGCTGAGAGATTTTGCCGAGAAGTCTCGAAATCTATCCAAACAAGAGCAAGTCTCGGGTTTGCTTAATGTGATTACAGGCGGGGCAGGAGCGACTGGTTTTGCTGGCCTAGGTGGTGTTGCTGCTGGTTCCTCTGCTGCTTCGTTGCAGGCTCGTGGGGCGGATCCAAAGTACCCACTTCACGTTCAAATGCACAATCCAACTTCGACGCGTGCTGCATTAGTTGCCTTGACGGGACGTGTTTTGATTGCCTTTGTTGTAGTTTCTGCTTTGTCTGCGCTTCTGGACGAGAAAGGTGTTGGACGTGGCCTAGGCATGAATTCTGGGAGCAAACATATCCAGCAGGTGCAGGACAATGTGAACGTAACGTTTGATGATGTCAAAGGAGTGGATGAAGCCAAAGAGGAACTCCAGGAAATCGTCATGTACTTGAAAAACCCTTCCAAATTTACAAGACTTGGAGGGAAGCTTCCACGAGGTTTATTGCTGACTGGCCCACCAGGAACAGGGAAGACTTTGCTAGCGAAGGCCATTGCAGGTGAAGCTGAGGTTCCTTTTTACTTTAGCAGTGGTAGCCAATTCGAAGAAGTCTATGTAGGTTTGGGAGCAAAGCGTATTCGGGAACTTTTTGAGGCCGCGAAAAAGAAGTCTCCTTGTATCATCTTTATAGATGAAATTGATGCCGTAGGAGGGACAAGAAAGCTGAAGGACCAATCTGCACTAAAAATGACGTTGAATGAGCTACTCGTACAGATGGATGGTTTCGAAGACAATAACGGAGTTATTATTATTGGAGCCACAAATTTCATGGAGTCGCTTGATGAGGCATTGTTACGCCCTGGTCGTTTTGACAAACATATCACAGTTCCTCTACCTGACGTAGGCGGTCGAAAAGAGATTCTTGAGATGTATGCCAAGAAGACGAAGCTAGATCCAAATGTTGACCTGAACATTATGGCAAGAGGTACCACTGGATTCAGTGGTGCGGACTTGTACAATCTAATGAACCAAGCAGCTCTCAAAGCGTCTGTAGATGGACTGTCAAGCATTACCATGTCAGTTTTGGAGTATGCCAAAGACAAGATTCTTATGGGAGCTGAACGCAAGACAGCCGTGATTACAAAAGAAACAGCGAAGTGCACAGCGTACCACGAGGCAGGTCATGCCCTTGTCGCCGTTTTAACTGAAGGTGCAATGCCAAGTAAGTATCGACGAATGTGAAGCGGAGCCAAACGTCTTTCTTCCTGACTAATATTGTTACGAACATCCTTTCTTCACGCAGTTCACAAGGCAACAATCATGCCCAGGGGCCAATCATTGGGTATGGTGACAATGCTGCCCGAGGGGGATCAGACTTCCCAGTCACTGAGGCAGATGATAGCTTCGATGGACGTAGCGATGGGTGGCCGTGTGGCAGAAGAACTCATTTTTGGAAAAGAGGAGACAACGTCAGGAGCGATGAGTGATATTGCTAATGCCACGAAGATAGCAAGGAACATGGTTACGAAGTATGGCTTCAGTTCTGAAATCGGGTTAGTAAACTACGGAGGATCGTCCGGGGAAGAACATGCATCTGAAGAAACTCGCAACAAGATTGACGCCGAGGTGAAAAAAATGACTGATGCATCCTACAAACGTGCGAAGGATTTACTGTCAAAGCATTCAAAGAAGCACCACTTGCTTGCAAAAACACTTTTGGAATACGAGACGTTGACTGGTGACGAAGTGCGAGACTTGATTAGAAAAGGGATCAAGCCTGCCCGACCAGTTATAAATAAGAACGACGGTGCTCGAGGGAATGGTGAGGTGCTGAGCGGCGGCAAGACACGGCTGTCTGGGCTTGGAAGAGATGCTTCGTGATAGTCTTTGAAAAACTGATTCATTAGTACTATTTGTCATTCATTTTACTGCGAACGAAATATGTTTGGAGCGATGGAATCACTGTGTTGCCTCGTTGTTAAATAGCCCAACTAATCCTTCAGAGATTTTGATAAGTCAGCGTGGCTCTTGGATTTCCTGCCATGGTGACCCCCTTCGGTTATATCATGAACATGCTCATCACTACGAGATCTCTGTAAATCGTTGTAGCTCGATGTATTCCTGTAATAGAAGTGGGCCATACTTGTGGTCTTGATATAACCATTTTTCTCAGAGGTCAACGAACTGGTCGACGGGAATCGTGTACTGAATGTGTGGACTGTCTCCTCGCCAGGTACCTGCTCCAAAGTCGGCCCATCTCCTTCAATGAAAAGACCAGAAGCCGCAGATGCGGATCGCTCCAGACTACTTGACGATCTATTTCCCCGGAGGCCCATACCTGACCAGCCATGATTGACGTCGATGACCGGAGCAGATGATGACTCTCCATTGTTGTTTGTTGTCAACTTCAACTGTCGCTGTTCAACGCCTTCAATGTTCGATTGATCGGAAATTCCCAGACCACTAAGATTGACTAAACTTGGACTTACGAAAAAACTTGGGACGCGATCGCCCATTTTGGCCCCAGTGGACTCATTTCTGCGTTTTTCCCAGGATTCTGTCATAAGGCGCTTTCGAAGCCGTTGGACGCATCGATCCAGCGTTACTTCTTCAGCAATGTGACTTTTAATAGCTGGAATATGTTTCCATGTTTCTCTTTCAGCAGCGGCAATCCAATCAGTGAGCTCTTCTTCGCTTGGGTTATACAAGCAGTGCATCAAAGCTGAAAAAAAACTACAAGGAAAAGAAATTGTTGGCTTGGTGCCAGGCTTGGGACAAATTCGAACAAACCTTGAGCATACCTGCGGTGGTTCAACCAAGGAATCAACGAAATATCACAGTCCCGGCCCTCGTACTCCTGCACAAAGAACTGCGCCATGATGCCTCGAGAAGTAGCGTGTTGCGGAGCAAACCTTCGGGCTCCAATCAATTCAACTGTATGAGCCAACCAACTACGACAGCGACCTTTCAAGAAGGACAGAACACTGTTGATGAATCCCGAAATAGGGTTCGACCAAATACTTCGTATGTGGCTATATGAAGCAAACATTACTGCGTGAGGGTTGGCCTGACTAACAATGAAGTGATTCACATTGAACATTTCACTCAATTGTTGCATCGGAAGGTCTTGTTCCATTGATCCATCCGAAAACACTGCGCTCTCAGCGCTCTCATATCGTACTGCAATTGTCGAGAAGCATTGTGAGAGACAAAGCTATACCTGTACCTGAATTTGCCTGCTATCCTTACCTGTTCCGTCGGCATCTTTGACCATCAGACGATTTGCTTCGAATACACCTGCGATGATAAGACACCCACTGTAGTGAGCATGCGCCCAGAAGCAGAATCGCTGGTGCGGCATAGTGCAGCCTTACCTGGTAGAGAAGAGGACGCCACTGCTGCACTCCAAACAAGACAATGCGGGGCCGTAAGGTAGTTCAATAGCCTAGGAGGATCACTTGAATTGTTCGGTGTTACTGTCGAAGGAATATGTCAGTCTAAGCCAGCCAGCAAGATGGGACCCGAATCGAGCGAACAAGCCGATTTACCTGTAATGTTCAAAATCCTTCCCGTTCTATCAAACGCTTCTTGAAATGTGAAGTTCCCTATATTGACTCGGAGGCATTCTCGGAAATGCTCTGTATCGCTCATTAGCAATTCCCGAGGCCGAGTTTTTAGGGTCACTAGGTCAAAGAACACCGAAGCAAAATGACGCAATGGGACAGGGAAAAGGACCTGCCAAGTTCTCTTGAAATCATGAAAAAACCCGGCCGAGTTGGAAATCACTTCATCAATAGCAGTCGGGAAACCTTTCTTCTTTGGCTGCTCCATTGGAAGATGCAGAGGTCGAAAGAAGTCGATCATCAACCTTCCAGAATGTCCAGTTGCTGTTCAAAACAAATTGAAGTGGGATAAGATTGCGTACAATTTAAAAAGAAATCAACCGAATAAAACTCACCACTGGAACCTCTTAATTCAAATAAGTCGTCTAAGCATTCTTCATCTGTTGAAACAGACTCTCTGTGTTGGTACAGGTGAACTACTTAACATGATGTAAAACCCGGAAAACTTACCTGTCCTTGTCCCAACCATGGCACAAACAATGGATCCCGCAGACGACCCACCTAAGACACGGGGCATGAGCCGATTTTGCAACAAGGTCTTGACGACGCCAACGTGATAAAATCCCAGAGCGGCTCCACCAGACAACAACAAGGCAGTTCGTCCATAGGAATGCCTGGTCTCGTTGAAGAAAGCCAATCGTGCATCTGTGGGGATCCGCAGTTCTCCCGCAGGTACGGGAACATCACAGACGAAGTCTAGAGCTGCACAGACGACATTGTGATACCTGCGATCAACCGAGGACACATTTCAAGGAAGGCGATGAGCTTTCCACGGGTATCTTATCCACAGAGGAACGCGACCACTTACGTTTCGACAAGAACCTTTGAACCCGCCATAGCTTTGCTGAAGAGCCCTTCATGCAAAAGACCAAACTTGTTTCTACCTATTCCACCCCTCAGGACGAACATGAGCTCAAAGATATCGCGGCGCCGCATAAGATGAACAAACTCGTCGATTCTGGCCGAAATTCGATCGCGCTCATAAAGCTGACAGTCAGGATCACTTCTCCAAACATCGTCTCCTTGGATATTATCGATTCTTTCCGCCAAATCCATCCATTCGTCCTGAGACACGGCGTTGTTTTGTAACCTTGTCAGGTGCCTGATCAATCTCGACCTCGAAGAAAAATTAGAGAAAATCATAGTGACAACTCGAAGAACCTGATTCACCGATACAATTCCAGTTTCGAGAGCTACTGCCAATGCAAGCTGTCGAGCTACTGCTTTCGTAGCAAACACGGTCTCCATCGCTTCGAAAGCCACTTTCTTCATCATCGGAGAATGCTCTATCAGAAACGCTGCTACGGTGTCAAGCAACTCATGGAGTAAGTCAACAAGCGGGTCCGTTCGCTTGGAATCCATTTCAATTTGTTTCGATGAAGAACCTATCGCTGACTTCGTTTATCCTGACTGTAGTCCAGAAACGAGAGTGACTTGGTTCCGTTAGACCAAGCAAACTATCAGGTATGTGAAATGTGCTGATGGGTGTGTAGGAAGAAACTTCACTTGATGGTCTATTTCGCCTAGTAGTTGTACTGTTCAAGCCTGATGCCGAAGTTCTGTGCAGTTCAAGTACTGTTTGTACATACTTGACATCCTTCCCGCACATTAAGTGTAAAAACTTGGTGTCATCACTGACGATGCTGTTTTCATCAGAGATGGATGGGATGGGCGCAGCAACGATGCATAGTGGTGAATGGGAGACAAGAATATTAGTTACTACTGCTTTATAGTACCGTGATAATTACCCACCCTATGCCGCAACGGGTCCATGATACTTCTGTTGATGACTGCACACCACAAGGGGATGTCAAGCAAATCTATAATTGTATTACTGTATTCCTTTGCTGACGAAGTCCAAAAGATCGATTCGAGTAACTATACCACTGACCACACATCTTGTGCCCAAGCGTCCTTTGCCTACTATTGCAGGAGAAGGGTCGGCGAAGGAAGAAGCAACAGTCTCCCTGTTGTCTTGACTGACCTTTTGTTTCTTCTTGCTCCCAGAGAAACATCTTTGCTCCGTAATGATCAATGCGTACGGATCGTGATCCAAGGCATGTGCTAGCCGCTCCAAGGTATCAGTCATCGAAAACTGATGAAATGTCTTGTAG
Source organism: Cylindrotheca fusiformis (assembly GCA_019693525.1). Classification (NCBI taxonomy): domain Eukaryota; phylum Bacillariophyta; class Bacillariophyceae; order Bacillariales; family Bacillariaceae; genus Cylindrotheca; species Cylindrotheca fusiformis. The sequence goes on along the minus strand of JAAMXS010005665.1, from coordinate 29,132 downwards.
ATCACTCCCGCATTCTCGACAGAGTCGTCCGGCATCGCGCGACCGGCTAATAATCTGTTTGTTAGGTTTCCCTCTGTTACCACTCCAACAACAGCGCCATCGCAATTCAGCACAGGCACCATGTCGTACCCTTCTTGCTTCAGCAAAAACGTTGCATCTTTGCATGACACATCAGTTGTAATTGTCAATGGCGTATTCAGTGGCAAATCACACACTCTCTTTTCTGCCCACCACGTGGCAAATTTCTTAGCTTTGATGATGTCGTTGTCAACAAAAGCATGGTCCAACATCCAGTCATTGTCTAGTGCCTTTGTCATATAATTTCGAATGCTGTCAGGCAAGATGACAACACATCGCTGCCCTCGTTTCAATGAGGCAGCTGCTTTGAGCGCGCAGCTCACAGCTGAGCCACTGCAAAAAAGAAAAGACGAGGTCAGCACAATTTTCGTGAAACAAAGCTCCACAGCAGAAAACAGAACACACGGACCTGCTCCCCCCGCATAGCAAACCTTCATCCCTAATCAACCTCCGCATCATGACCAACGATTCTGCATCATTCGATTTGAACCATCGGTCTACGAGCCTACGATCCAAGACTTCGGGTACGAAATCATACCCTATCCCTTCAACCTGGTATGGCTCTAAATGATTCTTCTGGTTCATTTCCGAGGGCTCCGCCAGAATGCTACCCTCAGGGTCAACCCCTATAATCTGAATCTCCGGATTGTGCTCTTTCAGTCTCTTTGCGATCCCAGATCTGAGAGGAATTAGGAAACGTATACAGCTTCCAGCATAGAAAAACATATAAAATTGACTTACATGGTCCCACCAGTTCCTGCACCAGCAACCAACATGTCTACTTTTCCGTCGCACTGAAGGATAATTTCCTCCGCCGTCCCATCATAATGAGCAAGCGGATTGCTCGGATTGCTGTATTGGTCAAGAATATGAGAATTTGGAATCTCATCCATCAACCGCCTGGCAACACTGATGTGGCTTTCTACGTCCGATAGCACCTCTTCGTTAGTTTCATTTCAGTAAACTTATCAATAGACTCCAGATTCCATCTACATACCAGGCGCATCCCAAGCTGCTTCCGTAGGAGTTCTAACAATCTCTGCACCCAAAGCCTTCAGTACATCAACTTTCTCCTTTGACATCTTTTCAGGCAACGTAATGATACACTTGTAGCCTGCAAAATGAAACTTGACTTGAGAATTGAATTGCACTCGCTGCTAGCTCCCTCATTATAATCTCCACCTTGAAGCAGTCTTACCTTTCACAGCCGCTGCAAGAGCAATGCCGATTCCTGTATTCCCAGAAGTTGGTTCGATTAATGTGTCCCCAGGTTTCAATGTTCCTGCTTTCTCTGCATCCTCGATCATCCGTTTCCCAATGCGGTCCTTGACACTCCCCCCAGCATTGAAGAATTCGCCTGACGGTTCACAGCAAAGAATGGAATTGAGAACTTTGAGCTCAAAGCAGGAAACAGATGCCGCCAGTCTTACATTTGGCAAGAACTTCACAATCCAAGTCAGCTGCGAGGCGATTCAGCCGAACTGTCCAAAAAATGAGAGCGACAATCAGGGAACGAATTTGAACCAAGCGTTTGAGCGTTGAAACAATGAAAGAAATGTACCTACCCATGGGTGTTTCACCGATAACATCTAGAATTGAGTCGCAAATTGTATTGGAACGATTAATGGGACGCTTTGTTTTCTGGCCAACGTTCCCAATAGATGCCATGGTTCCAGTTCTTCTTGGAAGCAGAAACAACGACGTATGGATGACGGCCCTTAATAACTGTAAACAGTTTGAAAACTCTGTTTTGTTTTTATAATTTTGGGAGAATGCTTCAAGTTGCTGACAGATTGATGGCTTTCAGGTGTTGCCTTATGGACACCTTGGCTGGTTTTCTGCGTCGACAAGACTGTCTGTTCCTGTGGTCTTGCAGTAGTTGCATTGTTGTGGGCCGGGGACAACTGGTAGGATGGGTTACGGACATGTCCGAGAATATTTGTCCGATAACCTTGGTTCGTTTCACGATTCTCTAGAAACACTTCCACGCAGGCGAACTAAAAATCGCGCGTCTTGGCGCGAGATTTAGGCCTTGCGAAAGAGATTCTTCGAAAAAAAAAGCGGTGAAATACTAGCCAGTTGATCGTAATGTAACGTTCCTACTGCCACGGAACTTCTACGAAATATTGCCCCCAGTGCGGCATGTCCAGCCTGCCATAAATGTGCCCTCAATGAACCAAAGAATTTTGTTTTGCTGACATTTGACCATGGCGGATCGCTACGCTGCCGCGTACGATCTAGATTCCTTTGGGAATCGATATCAAGGATCAGGGACAAGTTCCTGTATGCAGCAGCAACGGCGGCACTATTTAACCAGCAATGGACCTTGTATGGAAGATTATGATCCCTCCCGAATATTGGACCCTAGTTCATCGTACAATTCTACAGGTAGTCGTACTCACAGGGCTGCACTCTCTCATCCCATGATGCCGGCAAACCATGGAACTTCAGGCTTATTGACGCAAACGGCAGCAACTGGAATGCATTTACAGGGTATTGCAGACTTTGAACCACTCCCTATAGGCAAAGCTGCTTTACAACGACTCAATCCACCGCATACTCTAGTTGCTTTGAACTCTGTTCGTCAGGAGCCCTTGAAGACCACTAGCTATGGTGCTCCTTCACCCTTGAATGGCACCATGTATGCCTCCAACAAAAACGCTGCGGCAAAATCGGACCAATCAAACCCAGAGAACAAAGAAATATGGCTCGATGAACTAAAGTTATCCATATCTGGTATTTCTTTAGAACCGATGAACGGTTCCTCTGTTGTCCTTCGCGTTCAGAATCGAGCTACAGAGGTGACTACCCGGTATCTGCCATGCGTTGACTTTCTGGTCCAATGCCAACAAGAGCTACGAAAAGGGCTTGCAATTGCAACCAGAAAAAGTATGATGCAACACATGTTTCGAGATTCTATGTCTCCTAGCCAGTTTTATAAAACATATGTTTCCAACCTTCCAGAACGATTCTATCGAAAGAACAGAAGGCTTATGGATGCAAAGAACCTAGACGCAGCATGCAAGGAACTGCAGGGACTGTGTGCTAATGCGCGGGCAGCTCAGAATCAAGGATGTGAAGTTGTTAAGAACACTTTTTTAGGTGGTATGAAAGATGGAGAGTCCTGGGGTTTGAGAAAGTGGCTTTCAAAGCACGGGGGTGCGCTACAAATTTGTAATGACTGTGAATGCGTCTTGAACGCTTGCCAGAAACTAGACAGGTCGCTTGATTCGACACGGAAACTTGGAGAACGTCTGCGACCGATGGCAATTCAAGCGTTGAAGAAGCTTAGGGCGGATGTTCCTTCTTCTTACCAGGAACAGAGCTCGGCGCACCCGTATCTTCCATTTTTCCACCGCCTAGAATCAGCCCTACGGGGAATGTCAAATTTTGACCCAGAGGATGATGATGTTATTTGTATAGAAGATGACGATGAAGTGGAAGCGATTAAGTCAAAAGCTACTGCTAGTAGCACCCCAAAGAAGCGAAAGGCCGAAGCAGCTTCAAGTCAAGCCTCAAAGAAAGCCGCAATATCGACAAAACCGATCGGCGATGAAGGTAGTATTGAAGATGTTGATACCCAAGGTGCTGTGAGAGCATTGAAGAAAACTAGTGATTATGGAAGCAATGACGACGCGGAGTACATGAAGCAGCTACTCCAGACATTTGATGACGACAGTGGTTCAATTGACTTTTTAGACCACTCATTTTTCGCTCAACCCTTTACTGACAAGAAAGATGCATTGGATCTTGCCGCTGGTGTGGACCAACTTGCTGGCATGTTTGATACCAACGAATACTGGAACATACGCCCAAACAGTCTGAAATGCCAAGCATTTTGGGACGAAGCAGAAAAATATGCTAGTGCACTTCGCCTTTTCTCTGAAGTTTTGAGAAGCCCGGACTCTGCATTTTTTGTCGATGCAGTCGATGATGAGGAGGATCCAACATATTCGAAAATAATAAAGCACCCTTTGTGCTTTCGAGACATTGTCTCTGCACTCCTGAAAGAACCGGACGGCGAGGAGAAGCCGCTAGCTGGTAGCAATGGCAGTCTTCCGACTCATGGTTTGTCTTCTTGGAATATGTGGCATGGAAAGGATCTCCTACAAGCAATTGATCTTGTGTTTTTGAACTCTCTGGCTTATGGAAAATTCGAACAAGAAGGTCAGTCTGACAATCGGTCGAAAACAAATAAACTGCGAAAGCAGCTTTGGGGAGGAATAAAAAATGTCATTGACATTCACATCGGTGAGCTGGACCAAGAACAAAGAAGGCGGTGTACGCCAACAAGGAGGGGAGAGTCCAGCGGATTCGTCATAAGGAAGAGATGATGGCCATCATTATGCTTCCTTTCTTGTGGCGCTCATGAAGTGCAGACTCTCTGTCCTTTCTTAGCAGAAATTATTTTACAGGTTTAGTTTAGAAACGGTTAGTAGGGTACCATTGCACAATTTTTACAGATCGGGGTCTTCATCCGCAACAACCAAAGCAGGTACAGTAACAAAATACATACACCTGCCTCATGGTACATAAGAAGATACTAAAGACCCACTTGTTCCCCCAAGGATCACCTGGAATGCAAGCATAGCAGTAAAAAAGAAATGAGTTCAACTGTGTTGATCGGTGATGGATTCCCAAGTTTTTGCCGTTGGTGGCCAAACCAAAACCAAAAATCTTGCAATATGAGAACAAGGTGCCTCCTAACCTTGTTTCGGGCGGAACTCTCCAATTGGTTTCGTTTCCAATTGTGATCCTTTGTATTTGTTCTTTGTTATTAGTTCCTTGGACTTCACTGCGGCGATGCTTGCAAGGCACCAGTCGGCCGGATCGATAAATTTAGCCTCAGTATTCTGGCTGTCGATGACCGAAAATACTTATTGCACAATATTTGGTCAAAAAACTGCCACACGATCAGTCTTGTCGCTTTCTTCCCGACGCGCCAGAAAATTGTGACTTCAAGACCTCCCGTCGTTGAACTTGTGGCATTACTAGTATACCCATCCATTGCTTAGCGTCTCATGGAGACCCGAAGACAGAATAGAATCCAATCACTTCAACTGAAATGAGAAATCAACTGGCATATATATGTCTTTGTATTACGCTTTCCACTTGTCGTGGAAAAGAAACTATCGACCCCACTCACCGACGATGGTCTCTGAGAAGTCTGCAGAGCAATACTTATGATCGAAGCCTCTGGCAGTTTAAACTGGATGATACTTTTTTGGCTCTTAGAACAAGACATGAAAGAGAGCCAGAAGAGCGCAATATATTTGCAAGACCCATTGGGTCGACTCCAACTACACCTAGTCCCTCTCAACAGGCCAGTTTATCTCCGACGCAACTACCAACAAGTCCACCTCAACCTGGAGATACTTTTTTCCCGTCGTCAATACCCTCCTCTTCACCGTCGTCGAGCAATGTCGAGCCAATTTTCACTTCTTCACCGACAACTTCAAATCCAGCAGCACAAATATCTCCCAGTGCCACTCCCTCTGCCAGTCCTACCATCACATCTGAAGCAAGCGGGACGCCTTCAGGAATTGCTTCTGGGGTACCGTCAGCGATACCGACAGTCGGAATTGTTCCCGCATTTCGAGATTTAATTGCTCTTACACTTACACCAACCGGAACGTTAGCAACGGAAGGTACACCTCAAAACAGGGCTCTGAGGTTGCTAAGTACTACAAACTCTGAGTTAGATCCTGAGAATGTGGTCGATCGACTTGAAATTGTGGAACGGTATGTTCTCAACACGTTGTATTTTTCAACAGGAGGAGAAAGTTGGAAACGGAGCTCTTCGTGGGCGGGAATAAGTCGCCCTTGTGGGCAAGTGAGTACACCGACTTGGTATGGACTGTCATGTGATGAATCAAGAACACATGTCGAAAGCATTGATTTGAGCGGAAATAATTTGGACGGTGGATTGACTTCCGAAATTCGAGGGCTCGTAAGACTTGGTAGGTGAAGGTAACGTCGGGCGCTAGTTCAGACACATGTTGCTAACTATTTACGTTGCTCCAGGCTCGTTGAAAATTGCCGACAATACGATTAGTGGGAGGCTGCCTAGTGAGGTTGGCGAGTTAACAATGCTTACGGCGCTGGAGATACAAAACAACAACTTTGAGGGGAGTCTGCCTAGTGAGTTTGGCGAGTTAACAATGCTTACGGCGCTGGAGATACAAGACAACAACTTTGAGGGAAGTCTGCCTAGCGAGATTGGCGAGTTAGCAAGCCTTTTGTCGCTGGAGATACAAAACAACAACTTTGAGGGAAGTCTGCCTAGTGAGTTTGGCGAGTTAACAATGCTTACGGCGCTGGAGATACAAAACAACAACTTTGAGGGAAGTCTCCCACCACACTTAGGAAACCTGTCAGCGATAGGTAAGTCTTTTTGGATAAGATAATGTGTTAGAGTATTTTCTAATTTTGCATTATTCCCAAAGTGACTCTCAATGTTGAGAATAACCAACTGACCGGAGAAATACCGACCGAATTTGGAAATCTTCTTGCAATGAGTACGTACATCAACACACATTGCGAGGAAGATTCAATGCCAAATCTGTATCCTAACTTGCCGGTTCTTAGAGGACTTCATCCTTTCTCGAAATCCTGGAATTTTTGGACCCATTCCTGCAGAACTTGGCGCGCTTGGCGATCTCGGTACGTGACTGGTGACTTCTGCTTTGATGTGCAATTCTGAGAGGTTCTCACTTGAGACTTTAGAAGTCTTTGCCGCGAACTTCAATTCGCTGACCGGATCTATTCCCAATATGATGTTTGCTGGAACAACAAACTTGAAAGATTTTCAGGCAATGGGGAATTTTATCACTGGAGCAATCCCTCCTTCAATGTTTGACGTCCCTTCACTTGGTACGTTGCGGTCTTCATTATCTCTTCTCTTCTCAACGCTTGAAAATTGTCTTATTTTAGACTCTGAACTGAATGCATAGAAACGCTGAATTTAGGGCTGAATTCATTAGCATTTGCCTCGCTTCCAACCGAACTCGGCGGTGTAAGCAGTTTGGTTTCCATCGACCTATCAGGGAATGCTTTCTCTGGTACTCTGCCAACAGAATTTGGTCTGCTGACTTTACTTGGTAAGTGTGTTTTCGTTTCACTTTATCCCTTGTAATGGTTGATGCTGTCTAACTTGATTTGCTACAGAGGAGCTGAGATTAGACAAGAACAGTCTTAGTGGCGATCTCCCAAATGAGCTATCGAATCTATCAAGTCTTGGTGAGTTCATTGGCATGTTATTGCGGAACACTGATAGGACTTGCTAACATATTTCGCCTTGCAGCAATACTAACAGTCTCCCAAAACTTCGTCGGTCCAGACCTACCTGCAAATCTTGGGAACCTTAGCGATCTCCGTAAGTGTACAAAGTGGCGCAACTGATGAGTATTTGGACGCAAACGGTATCAATAGCTTTTGTTGCTCATTTGTTTTGCTCTGACACTATCAGGGGTCCTCGACCTTAGTACGACCTTTGTTGGAACCTTCCCCGGTGACTTGTTGAATGCCTTTCCGAATCTTGGTATGTGCAACGACAATATCCTCTTGAAAGTTGTTTTGGGTGCTGACAATCAGTTTCTTCATTTCAGCCTTTGTTGACTTTTCTAGCACACTGATCACTGGCGAGATGTTGCCATCAGTTTTCTCATCAACCTCTTTGGGTGAGTTTGTGAGAGATCAAAACTCCAAGACAGACGCTTTCTGACTGTTGTTCCTCCTTCATAGTCACTCTGAACCTTAATAACAACGATTTGTCGATTCCGCTGAACTTTACAGCGATCGCCCAGCTTCAGAGTCTAGGTACAGCACTACAAACTTCAGTGGCAAAAGAAAGCTATATTCGATCGTTGCTAACAAGTTTCTCCTTTTAGAAAACTTGAATCTGGCCAAGTCATCATTGTCTGGATCACTAGAAAACATAGACCTTCTCCAGTCATTGAGTAAGTATGTCTTCGAGGTCTAAATCTCAAGGAACCGAATGGATCTCACGCCGCCAGTTCTAATCAAACGAAGAAACTCTTGATCTGACAGAGAACTTGTTGATTGACGAAATACCGACATCTATTGGCAGTATCACATCGTTGGAAGAGCTTAGGCTGGGGCAAAATTTTCTCTTTGGGACGGTACCAAGTGAAATGGGACTGTTGACGAACCTTGAAACTTTGAGACTTGATCTCAATTTCCTTGAAGGTAATGTCCCAGTTGAGGTGGTCAATCTTCCTGCGCTGGAGATCCTCAATGTCACCGGGAACAACAATTTGACTTTGCCAGACCAATAGCGAAGACCAAATTAGAATACTACCAATGCAAGAGTCAGCAATTCTAGTCCAGCATACCACCTACTCGGTTAAAGCGATGCGGCTCCTCAAGGTTCAGTTTTTTCACTGAAATGATATGCTCATGTGAACTCCTCTCAACAGCCCTTGGGCAGAATGATGCAATCTTAGTGACCAACAGAGCTGCATTGTTTCTACTCTGGAATCTAAGAGTAGCTACCAAAGTGATAGACGACTACAGCAAAAAAAACACGACTTGGGAAAGCTGGCGTACGATATGGTAGTTGCAAAATGTATACTGTACGTACTGGAGCCATCGTAGTACTCCAATAAGCAGCAATGCAGTACGCATTGCCTATAGCCAGCCCACAATTTCTACACTGGCCTAGACAACACGCCAAGAGGATTTTCACTGTCCACACCAGGTTTACTTTCAGTCGTATTCAATCAGTACAGTAGAGAACGGACGAATCGAGCCATCAAAAGCGGTTTTCAACTGCTCTGATCCTTTGGCCCAACTGCACAGAAGGCGAAGTGAATTATTAGCAGCACTGGCACCAGTCATGGGAGGAAGACGGGATATTTTTCATGCAAGGATAGGAACATCGTTTGAAGCTGTTGCGTGGAGATCGCTTGATCCATGCGGACTACTGGGACTTGGGCTGTCTTTGTCAATTCACTGTTTTTGCTTCTATGTGATTGCCTGTTACATGATTGAAGGATCTCTCATGGCAAATGCCATTTTCCTCCTATTGTACACACCATCCGTGATTTTGGCGCTAGGTTCTCTCTACATGGCTTGGTGAGTGCTGGTGTTTCATCCTTTAATTGTGGCGCAATCCAGACTCATTTGCAGCTTAGGTCAACAGATCCCGGCGCAGTACCAATGGGAGCACGGCCGCTCGTTACGGTGAAGCGTGCACCTAGTGGAGAACTAAAAGACACCAGACAAAGGGCCATTCGAAGATGCCACAAGTGCAACGACAATTTTAAACCCAATCGTGCCCATCATGATTCAGTGACTGGAAGGTATGCGGTTCGTCCATTTTTGCTTCTATGGCGCTTGCTTGTCGATAGAAAGTGCCTAACCCTCTTCCCGTGTTGCTCCTTTAGGTGTATTGTGAAGTTTGATCATTTCTGGTAGGTAGACATTGAAGCTTCTCTGATAGTCTACTCCCAATCATCCTTTGATTTCTAACAATCTTGAATCGGATATCCTCTTGTAGCCCTTGGATAGGAAACGCAGTCGGTGCTCTTAACCACAAAATGTTCTGTTTATTTGTGTTCTACACAATGTGGTCGTGCATCTTTTCGCTGGTTCTGATAGTTCTCAAAGCGCTTGCCTGCAAATCTCCATTTGTGGATCCAGGAGACGATGTGCTCCCTAGTTGCAAAAGTTGGCACCAGAATTGGAGCGTACTTATTTTGATGCTCGTCAGTTTAATATTCTTTTCTTTTACAAGCTGCATGCTCTGTGAACAGGTGGAGGCCATTAGGACGAATTCAAGCAAGATTGCACGGATGAAAATGAAAGTCGGCCAGGCGGGAACAGAATTGTCAAGGGTGACAGAAGAATTTAATGAGATGTTTGGAGGCGAGAGTAGTAACGTAGCATGGCACTGGTTTCTACCATTGTCTGTTGAATTCCCCCGCGGGATGAAAAAAGTGGTTCTCGGCTTCGAATGGGATGAAACATTCAATCCAACACCTTACGTCGAGCATCAAGAATGCGACCTGGAACAAGGGCGAATCGAGTTGACGACTCCGCCTTTAGAGGGATATGCAAAGTCTGAAGATGACGAAGAGGGCACTTTCTCTGGAAGTTCCTCTGTTAACGGAAAGCCCCGAACCCTCACCAGGCGCGCAAGCAGTAGTGAAAGAGTCGCTGCGCTCACGGGAAGCTTGACATGATCATCTGATCGATTTCTATGCATTGATAATACTGGTTGTAGCTTAGTTTACACATATCGTTTGCACCTGCTTGAATTGACAAAGTCTAGTTAGAGAGAGATAAAGGTTCGTCGTTGGGCCCGCAAGCTGAGATGGGCAGAGTCAGTATATTCTCTGGGAGTTCCATCAGTGTAGTGGGATCTTCTCGATCAAACGGAATTGGCGACATCACAATGTCCTCTACAGGAGTATTCTCCTCTGCGCCTTGGTACCCAGCCTCCGATGCGGGGATCTCCTCATGCAGAAACGAGCCGCCCTTAATGTTCGCCGATATCTTCGCATCACCAACAGTGTTGCTATAGCACGGATGCGGCTTCAAGAAGACACCACCAAGCGGACTTCGCTTTTTATTCGCAGAAACCACAGCACAGGTGGCATTGGCTTCACGGTCATCCACTTTCTTTTCCTCTCCTGAAGGCGACTGGCGGCTAGTTAGAAAACTTGGCATTAATGTATCCCCAACCTCTTTTCGTCGGGCGTCCTTCTTTGGCTCAAGCTCTTTCCTGCATGCTTGTCCACCAGAGAAACGGGGTGAAGGTAATGGAGGTGCAAAATCTGGAGCAATGTCACTGGAGAGCAGAGGAGCCTCATTGTACATTCGGCGGCTTCGAGGAGCAAGCACGACCCTTGTGGAATGAGAGCGACTGCCCTCGCCCCCCAAAGAAGGTACTGACAGGCTATTGCTACTCGTATCATCAACGCCAGTATTGTACCCACGCCTCAGCACAAACGTATCATGAGAGTATTGGGATGGCGTCCATGAGCGGCTCCCCTGCGGCACGGAATGGAAATGAGGAGAGAATTGATTATCTTGACGATGATGTATCACTCTAGGAGACCAATCAGGAGGATGAGGTTTTGAAAGGTATCCGGCTGGCGAAAAATGATGCCGTCCTGGAGGGAGTGGTCCGCTGGGAGGAACGGAAGGCGTATCGGGAGGAGGCGGGAAATGTCCACGAGACGGGGCGGACAGAGGATACCTCAAATGTTCACACGAACCATCATGCGGGAAGTTCGATTCACTGTACTTAAAATTTGGAAAAGAAGGATCACGCCAATTATCAGTAGGCGTGTGGGGGTGTTCGCCATGATGATGCCTCCCAGGATGGTGCACGGCAGATGAGGATAACCCATAATGCCTGTGGGGAGACTGGTGTTCGTATTCAATCCGTGGACTGCGGAAGTCAGAATATGAGACTCGCCCGCTCCAAGTCATCGGCGTCCTTGGATGTGGCAAAGGTTTGCGAAGAGGAGTGGAGCAAGCTGAATGAGTAGTGTCGGGATGATTCTTGTTTGACGAACGGAAGCAGGCAGGGTTCGGAGATTCACAAATCCGTTCTCTTCTGAAATACTTTCCAATAGATCCAATCCCACCGACAGGGTTTGAATTTGCCCTACGGTGCCCTTTTTTAACTACACTTTGTTTTGTCTGACAGGCGGAATAGAAACTAAGCCAGGGCTTATTCTGAGCAAAAGCACACAAATCCAGTGCACTTACCTTCAAAGGTTTTGACTTTTCCGATGACCTTGATTTATTCTCTTTGCCCTTCTCCTTTGCCCTTTCTATCTCTTTCCCCCTAACACCGCTTTGCTCACAAGCTGGAAAGGAGTTTGACTTTCGCATATTGATTTCAGCATCCGTATCAGTATCCATGTCAAAGACGACGTTCAAAAACTCGGGGTCTCCCAGATCTGCTGAAAGCTGTTTCCGCAAATTAGCTGCACCATCCCGCAGCGCTTGACTTGTTTTCTCTACCGCCTTTTTATGACCAATATCAGACCACAAACCGCTTTCCAGGTTCTTCTCGAGAAACCTTCCAGGAGGATCAAGAGAACGCACGGCTTCCACGATTGACCGGGATATTTCCATCTTCTGTTTCTTGGTACTAGAAACGTAGACCTCCTGAAGCGATCCATAGATTGGTTAGACTTATCTTCACACAAATGCTCTAGAGCAAGAACAAGTTTCGCTAGTTTACCTTATTCAGACCAACTAAGGAGCGGAAGCTCTCATTTCCAGGATGTCTATTTGTGGTGACCCCACGCCCGCACAGAACATCGTTATGATGAGGGTCTTTAATATCATGCATCTTCTGCTCTTCATCGAGCAACAGTCGATTCCTCGCAACATCCATTGTAGCAGAAGTGTCTTTTGCACTGGAAAGACATTTCCTTTGTGCTCCGAACGATGTCACAGCCGCGCTGCATCCGTGATGGGCCTCCCTTTGTTTGTTTCAAACGAGACACAAGTTGGATGTATTTAGGGTAGAATTTGGCGGGGGTTATAGTCCGTTTTTCTTATATACGTCTTCTGTATCAATATGATCGGCTGACGAATAATCAACTGCTGATTATTAGGATACAGCTATATGTTGCCTCACTTACAGGCGTAGTAGTACAGTCACTGTGCTTGCGACGTTAAAAATTTCGATTCATGTGGTATCCGATTCGCATGCACCACGCGCCCTCGAGACTGTTCTACAGAAGTTGCGAAACCGTGTTCAGAATCTGGTGAGTGACTAAACCAGATTCAATGGAACACTAAACAACGGAAAAGAATGACAGCGTAGTGTGCCAAAATAGACCGGACCCAGATATCGTAGCAAATGGATATTTGATACGTTCAATTCAACAAGCCTAATATGTTTTGGAAAGCAATGCTTAGTATTTTCTCCTTTGCCAGACGCAACTCCACCTGTTTCTCATGCTTGATCTCAGAGATCATCTAGATCAAGTGGTTGGATCTCAGAGATCATCTAGATTAAGTTGCACGGCTCCACTGGTTTCGGCATAGTAGTCCTTCCCCAACTTTTTACAAATCTGATAATCTGGAACCAACACCGCCTTACCGAGTGCCACGTGACCGCAACGAAGTCTCAAAAGGAGCACAATTTCTTTACTCGGATCATATGATTTCACTAGGTCTTGTAGATTAACCCTTACTACTGCCATTTCGAAATCATCTGAAATCACTTCGGAATCGAATTCTCCCATGGTTAGAAAATGCATGAGGACCGACCGTGTAATCGCTCTTCCACTAACATCTTTGGGCACTGTTAAGGAAAGGTCTTCCAGCGTGCTTGGGCTTTGGATGAAAAGGAAACCATTTCCCAGCTCCTGTGTCTTAAAAACTGCATATGGGCAAGCGTAGAAGCGGATACGACCAAAAATTTCATTTCGAACGTTTCTCTTGGCTGCTTCCGCATCATTGCCCGAACTCATTTCCGCCAGTCTAATATAACAATCACACGCATGACGATGACGCCCTTGCTTCCAGTCCTTGATCTGACATTCGCGACTGCAATACGATGCAATATGGCACTTCCCACATTTGGAGAAGGAGGATTCTCCTTCTGGATTTTCGCCACAGGAAAAGCAAACAGCTGGCAGACACTTCGGTGAATCATATCCAAGCTCCACCGTCTGCGTCCACTGCATAGAGCTTGGGGAATTCGCAAGTAGGTTTTTTAAACCATTTGGGTTTGGCTTGTCGTTCCCTATTTCCATGGTTGAGAGGTTCCTCTTGGAATGAATGGTCAGTCGATTTCTTGTTTGTTTCGTTGGTACTATGGTAGGCTTTATTCTATCGAACAGCAGGTACTCGTATAAGTCAAATTTTCAACATGGCACACGCTGTACATTTGGCTCGATCGTGGAGTTGTACCCTTTCTCATTTCCTAGGGAAGAAACTCTTCATACAACCAAATAGTTGCGGTGACATAGTGCAGTATACTTCCATACATCTGGCTAGCAAAGTCTAATCACACGGCTATACGTTCACGATGGATATGAAGATGGAAGTAGATCAACCAAAGCCAGCAGAACAGAAGGAGCCACGAGTTTTGATCCACCCGGTATGCGCACGCTACAACTTTATGTTTTGATGATGTCCCCACGAAAGCATTTAATTTCTTATTGATTGTTCATTTGCTTTGTCCCAGCTTGCTGTTGTTCATATGTCAGATCAGTACACTCGAATTTCCTGCGGAGGATCTCCTTTAGATACGGATGCACAAGTCGTCGGTCTCCTGTTTGGAGAGAGCAACGAAGTACTGCAAATTCAAGATGCTGATGACATTCCACCAGAAACTTCAGAGCAAACTCAAATTCAAGTGGATCTTCATCTGGCTGTTTTTCCACAACATTCTGTTGTTGGGTGGTATCGCGTCACCAAGAGCGAGCAGGAAGCTAGAAAAAGCGATTTGCAGACCACAAAGCTCTTAAAGGAGCACTTTGCGCCCTCGTCGCCCTTTTGCTTTTGTCTGCTGCAAATTCAACAGGACAAGAAACAGGATGGTAGGGAAACAGTGGTCGAAGAACTTCCAATCAGCTTGTACGAGCTCCACGATGTGGACAATCAATCGATTTTGTTGGGGCTGAGCGACTGGAAACTAGAAACATCTGAGCCTGAACGAATCGCTGTTGAAAGAGTCATGAAACAAGACCCACTGGATCTTGAAGGCAACATGGCACACAATCAATATGTTGCTACTTCAAAGTCAATTCAAGTATCACTGAGCAGTATGAAGGAACGAATAGAGCTTTTGATCACGTTTCTAAAGTCTACTCAAGAAGGGAGAATCCCTCCAAGTCATCGGCTGCTGCGCCGAGTCCAGGTCCTTCTGTACTCTCTGGGACCGTTAGGGGATACAGTGAAGAAAGTTGGTTCCACGGGTGGTGCACAAGATGCCGAGGTATTATCTCATTTAGCGGCTGCCGCAAAGACACTCAGCGCCGCTCAGTCGTACACTGATAAATTTCGGTTGGTGCATGAAAACGGGGCTATGAGCAAGGAAATGAGACGGGCGTTTTGATTGTTTTCTGAAGTAGCTGCTAGGTCTCTTTAACAACAACCGCTTCGCGTCATGCAATTCGACTGTCTGCGATATGCGCAACTAGAAACAATGCCTAATCAATAGCCAGTTATCCAGCACGAACTATTCACTACAGCCAGGGAATCTAACCCTTCTTGTCGTTGTTGAGCAGATCGAATTCAGCATCCCTAGTCAAGATCTTTTCAACATCAGAAGAGATTTCAAGCTTGAATGGCTCCAATACCATATCAGGTGCATAGTCTTGCAAGTTCTTTTGCTTAAAAGCCAAATCACTTGCGCGCTTCAATCGGCGATAGCGTCCCTCCACTACGTCTGGATGTGCCAGTTCCAAGGCTTCGTTAACTTCAGGTTCGTCACGGCTCATCAAATCTTCGTATCGCAAACCTGTTGATCATGGCAAGGGCCGGAAATTCAACGAAAACGAGACGACTGTTTAGAAGAAATTTATGCTGTTTATCGTCGAGCAAAAACATGAAAAAAGAAGATGCGGCAGCTCCCGTTCAACTTACCCATCTTGTTGAGTTCCTTCGACAGTCGAGCCTTGTAAAACTTGGAAGCAGGCTTTAGGAGTGGATCCAAGAACTTTTGAAGTGACATGGGGAGGACGTATTCGTTGTTGGTAGCAACAAAACAGGAATATCAATACTGTCTTCAGAAACAGCCATTGCAGTGTGCTTCCAGCTTCAGATGCCGTCCCGCTGTTCTTCGGCACGTTCACTCCATCTACGAATACAAACGTTGGGTCTCCAGTACTGTATTTCTCGCAGGTTTCCACGTTGTGCTGTATCTACTTTTGTCTTGCTGCTACATACAACGACAGCCCCCTTATAACATCCCCCTTATCAGCAACCATTGAGCCTTCTCTGCCATCCATTTTCTGTCACATTCTTCATGGAACGAAATCGTTTTGGCATTGGACTTCGAATTCTAAATGAGAATAACCGCGAACCTTCCAAAGCAGGATATAAATGGCAACGGCACTTCCACCACCACCAAACACCCAAGTCTTGTCCTTGGTGTCAGCATTGTCACAAACCGAGAACCACGATTTGCACCTTCAGGCGATTGAAGCAAGAGACAAGGCCTTGCGATCGTCTCCTGCCAGTTATGGACACCTTTGCCTTCAACTTGCTGTTTTGTTGGTGGGATGTAATGATCCAGAGCAAATGCTAAAAGGGATCAACCCGACTGATATGGATGCATGGCGGCAGGCCAACATGGCGACTGCCCTTAGGCTAGAATCTGATCCCGGAATGTGGATACCATTCGGTCAAATGGGCGGTTTAATATTGAAGAACGCGCTGTTACGACCACCAATTCAGGAATCGGGGAAGCCGTTGTCAATAATTGATGACTATGCTAGTCATCTCAAAGAGACTCTCCTGTACGGTTTATCTTTGAGCCGTCCAGAGCTGTACAATGTTGTTTCTTCCATCATCGCGACAACTTCAGTTTCACCCGACGGAGTTCAGCCCTTTCTTCATATCTCTCAATGGCCAGAATTGATGCCAGCTCTGCTACGAAACATTCAAACAGGCTCCGCTAATGCAGATGTGATATCTATGCAGGGATCGTTGTCTACGGTGCGCAAAATGATGGAGGACGGCCCCCATGAATTACCAGTCCAGGGTTTGGATGCTCTTGTGCCCCTGTTGTTAAACCTTTTTCGATCAAACGACGAAAATTTGAAAGTTGCGTCACTCCAGTCCCTTGTGGCATGTCTCGCATCTGGAGTGGTTCCTAGTGCACTTGTGATGCAATTCTCAGACTATTTCCAAGGGTTGTCAAGACTTGCGTCAGACCCTAGTCCACAAGTTCGAAAATGGGTGTGTCGATCCATCAATACGCTTCTCGAGTTTCACACACAATATCTTCAACCACATATGGTCCCTGTTTGCCAATTCATGTTACAGGCAACTTCGCCAGAAACTGTCTGGACCACTGGAAATGAAGTTGCAATCGAAGCTTGCGAGTTTTGGTTACTTTTTGCCAGCTTGGACGAAACAAGACTGACATCAGAAATGATTCAAACAGTGGAGCTTCTGTTTCCTCATCTTATTCCTGTACTGCTAAATAACATGGTTTATTCTGAAGAGCAAAGGATTGATATCCTGGCCCAAAACGAAATGGATCTAGAAGCCAAGGATACAATGAAACCAGTATTTCACAAGACAAAGCATAAACATGACGGCCGCGATGGTAAATACCAAGACGATGGCGACGACGATGATGGTGACATCGATGATGATGATAATGAATGGACTTTGCGCAAACTGTCTGGAGCATCGTTGGATTCTCTAGCGAGCTTGTATGGCGCAGGGCCGATCCTTCCTTCTTTGCTGCCTTCTATCCAACGAGGATTATCAAGTGGAGATGCGTGGGTTCAGGAAGCAAGTATACTTGCTCTTGGTGCGATTGCGGATGGATGCCAGGAAGAAATGAATGATCATATGGGAGAACTGCATCCCTATCTCATGCATGTCTTGGCCGTTCCTGAGACGCCGCAAGCTTTACCGCAACTTAAAAGTATTTGTGCTTGGACTGTAGGCCGGTAAGTGTAGGTCACAATTTTGCTTGAAGAATCTTGTGACATCATCATCTAACAACCGTTTGTCGTGAAGTTATGCCAACTGGGCAGTGGAGCAGGTGCAGACAGGTATCCAAGGTCATTTGCTAGCGCAGATGACTGAAGTGTTTTTACAAAGACTATGTGACAAGAATAAAAAAGTACAAATTGCCTGTGTTTCTGCACTTGGTGTGCTTGTTGAAGCATCGGGTGACTTGCTGTCTCCTTATCTTGAGCACATTTACCCTGCAATGGTTGAAGCTATGGCTAGATTCCAAGGGCGTAGTCTCATTATCCTACTTGACACTTTAGGAATCATGGCAGATTTTTGTGGTCCTGCTGTTGGAGAACACGGCTTGCCAAAGGTTTATATTCCTTCAATGTTGCACCTGCTGAACACATTGTTGACAACTGATCCCACTGATCAGACTCTCTTGCCTTTGATGGAAAGTCTGGCGAGCATCGCCCTGACCTGTGGGATGAATTTTCAGCCCTATGCTCTGGAAACTTTTGAGAATGCCATGTGCGTCATTGAGCAAGTCCAACTAATGCTAGCAACAACCGAGACCATTTCCGAGGAAGAAGCGGACCCAATAATATGTGCCACTGACTTGATAGATGGTTTGTGTGAAGGGCTGGGTAGTAGTTTTGGATCTCTTGTCGCAAGCAGCAGTCGGTATGGGCAGCACTTTTTATCCATGGTGCATGGTCTGTGCAAGTTTCAAACAACTGGTGTTCGAGTTAGTGGACTTGCCCTTTTGGGAGATCTAGCAAGAAATGCCCCTTCTTTGATTGAATCTGCTCTGCCCCAACTTCTAACAGAAGCAATCGGAAATTTGGAACCATCTCAGCATGAAATGCATTCAAGTCTTGCAAACAACGCTGTCTGGTCTATTGGTGAAATTTGTGTTCAATGTGGCAACAACTCGAAGCCCTTGGAGCCTTTCGCTCCGGTCTTGATGCAGCAATTGATCGCTCTTTTGATGGGAAATGGCCAGGGGCGTATTAGCGGTATCCCAGGACTTGCTGAGAATGCAGCGACTTGCGTTGGCCGGTTGTCAAAAGTGGACCCAAACCTTGTCGCTCCAGAACTGCCACGCTTCCTGCTAGGCTGGTGCGACGGAATTGCGAAGATTCTTGATCCGGTTGAACGGCGTGATGCCTTCACGGGATTCTGTATGGCATTGTATGCAAACCCTCAGGCGATTCAACAAACTACTGCAAATGTTGCAGATGTCATCTCTTCAATTTTGTTTGCAATTGTTTCATGGCATGTCCCTCCCGAAGCATCTATGGACGAACCAGACTATCTCACAGGAGCCTACGGATTTCGACCTTTTCCGCCTACAGATGTTGAACTAGGAAACCAACTAGGGCAGCTGTCCAGAAACATCAAGTCCTCTGTTGGAGAAGATATTTGGAAATCAGTAGAAAGTCATTTGCCAGGAAATGTTCGCCAACTGTTGCGCGAAACTTACGGGGTCTAACTGCCAATCCGAGAATTTCGCTAAAAGCCACCCCGAGTACAATTCAACCTTTTTGAATGTAGAAGTAAAGCGATGCCGTTTTATTGTTACAGTGAACTGAATCTCATCATGGCGCAGAGTTTTCAAGCTTTAGGAAGGCAGCCGTACATAGTGCTGCGAGTCCTGATAGCTTTTCGTGTGACGCAGTCTGAGCATCAGTCATTTCACCCGCAAAAGTCGAGCGATGTGACCTTCCTTGCAATAAACCAGAGGGGGACTTGATTTCGGATTGGCGGAAGTCCGCCGCCCTTGCTTCAAGGTACAGGGAGTCTTTGACTGCAGTGGAAAGTAAAGCTTGTGAAAATCGACTTGGCCGTCCAATCTCGTTTCGTTGACGTTTGCATTCCTGCTGCCTCTCTGGAGAACAATCAGATCTCCGTCCAACTTCAACATAGTTGGGGGCTGGATACATCGAATGCGACGCGGATGATCTCTGGCATTGCTTTGACAAGAGATAAGGCGGACCCGACTGGCGTTCACAAGCGCGCAGCGTTTTTGGTGGTATAGGCTGGTTCGGGGAACCTGCGTCCACTCGTGGACTTTGGGTGTATCGATATCGTATTGGACATTGAGGACATGTGGGTGGTGGGTAGGGCTGATAGCGCATAAGTGGCTGGAACCGGGTTTGCCTGGACTTCGAATGATAGCTTTCTGAACTTGGGAAGTAGGCATGGATATCGCAACAATCGCGGAAATCGTGTGCCGCAGATTCTGGTTGGCAATAGTGAGGGGGGAAATAGTTGGATTTTTTAGGATTCTTGAAACCTAGTCGTAGTTGTCCTACATGATACCCTTCACAGGGGCTCGACGGGCAAATGGATGGCATTTGGGCTTCGGGCATCAGCCAGGAAGAAGTGGCTACTTCCTGATCTTTCCTCGGGTAGTAAAATTCGATCAAATGGGGCGGAACAAGCACTGGTGGGGCTCCAATGCACTTAGCATTCATCAAGCTGGTATCGTCGAAAACTGCTTTCCGGCTCAAGGCTGTATGTGCTGTTGCGCCACTCGGAGACACATCTGGGATGTCATTTGAATTTCTCTCTCTCAAAGCCTGCGAAGTCTTTTCTAAACTCCTAGGGAGACCAATATCGTACCAGGTGCCAGTCTGGGAGTCTCTCGCAAGAAACCTTCCAGGAGGTTGAGTTTGTGTGACGAGGACCACAATCTTTTTGGCCACTAGCATCTTTTGCTTCTTCGTAAGAGCAACATAAGTCTTTTTATTCGCAGCCACCAACTCTCGGAAATGTGTATTGCCGAGGTGGCGGTTACTGCTGCCACCTCTACCACACAAGACATCGTTGGAGTGTGGTTCTCTGTTGTCTGTTGGATGGCTATACTGCGGTATCTCCCTCGCTGGTGACGCGGTGTTTTCTTGGTGGCCCGGTCTTGCTAGAGAAACAACTGTGGGCGGCTTATCAAAGTAAGGGTACGTGGAAGTTGCACAAACTGTTGGAGCACAGGTCTCAACGGAAGCCTGCCAACAGTTGGAGAAAGGTGTCATCATTCCGCTGACAAAGGCTTTGACTCCATATTCTTTCGAGGTTCTATCGCTTCCCTTCATTCCATCCCTCGTGCGGAATCCGACGGAAGGGAGAGAGTTTGGTATATCCATCGCGACCATTGTTGTAGCTGTCTGTGGAGTATGTAATCAGTGACAGACAGTTGGCAGTATGTCGACTTTCTATAGTGGTTTCGAATTTGCAGAGTGCTGGAAGAGTGACGAAAAAAACCTCCTAATTGGAATCACCATGCAAGAACACATAGGAGAAAAAATCTGTTGGGTACGACACGAAGGCGTGACACTCTTTACCCTAAAGAAGGATCTGTTCAATGGTAATCGTAAAAACAGCTTTATTTCATCACCAACTTCTGCGAGAAAGTGAATTCTTCCTGTACTTTTCGTGGCAAAAAAATCTCATCGAAACAGAAGAAGTATACATAGCAGTAGACACACACCTGGGACCAAAAACCATTTCATACTGTAAACCATCAGACATGTATAATTGGACCGTTCAGCACTTTTTCTGACCGTTCGAACTATCTCCCATGCCGATGGTATGGAATTGCCTCCATTTTTTTCCGTTGTGAGAAAGAAAGTTGAGTACTGTCTTAGCCCGAAGTTTCGGACACTGCAGAAGAGTTGTTGTCACTTCTGTCCGACAAAGAAGTGGTGGCATGAAAGGCCGAAGTAGCGGTATGGTGCAGGGTAGACTTCGGAAATGATCATCATTTTTCTATTGATTCATGACGGTGAAGATTGAATAGGGAAGGGAGCTCTGATGATAACATCAAGAGTTGACAAGATTACCCCACTACCCGCCATATCGTAGTTCCAAGACAGTAGTGAGTATTTCATTCCCGAGCTTGTCAATTCCAGTCCCAGAGCCAGCTACTCTGCATTGCCAATAGAAAGTTTCCATTGTACTAGATCACGTGTATGTCCAAACCAATACTAGGAGTAGGTGCTCACCAACAAACAGCCACAGTCAGATACACGAAAGTTGATGCCATATTCTAGACTACGATTTGCAACTGTTTCAGTTCTGGTTGGACCTTAGGTAGATAGAGTGTCACGCCTATAGTATTAATTAAATCTCGACTAGTCGAGCGGCCTGTGTCTTTTTGTAAGTTCAACGGTGCTGGGATTTCTTGAGGCCTCTACAAGCTCCTTCATGTAGCTCTAGTTTCTCTTCCACTAGACACCCCATTGGTTCGGGTCTTCTCGTATCATTGTCATCCAGTTGGTCCTCTCGTACAGTACGCGCGTATGCTTTGCCGATTGTTTGGCACAGTCTTTTTGTTGGTCTTGGCTGTGGGATCCATGGTACAGTACTACTTACGTGTAATTCTACACAATGTACTTGTTGCACCAACCAAAATAATGTACCCAGACAGGTACTGTAGTTCCATTTGCCTGATGTCGCCCCTTATCTCGAGTTGGTTCTTAAAAAGCAACTCATACCACCACTCTTTCCTGGTGAACCAACAAATCGGAAACCGTGGCATCAAGACCTGAGCTGTTCGTAGACTAGGTCCATGTCTTGCAGTGATGGGGTCGGTGTCGAAAGCAGCAAGAAGCAACAGATCTACAAGTCCTCCAATGTCAGATTCAATTGGGGTTTCCGTTACCTCTGATGTAAACACAGGGTTGAACGGTTGTTGTCCTAGATCGACGAAGTCATCTGACCAGCCTAGCGATGAGTTTTTGGAAGAGAAGAATAAAAGTGACAGTGACGACCGGTATTTGAGTAGAAGTTTTGGGGAGCTTGTGTTTTCTACGTACTTGCCTATGGCTGACGTTTGGATGAGGCAATGTATGTTTGGAATAGCAATCTTGGTTCGGTCTATTCTGGTCGGACAGTACTTTCGAAGCTTCATCAGTCACTTTTCTGAACATGCTCCAGCATGGCTACAAACGATTTCTCTGAAGGAAGCAACAAAGGATAAAGTGGATCCCCATGCATGGCCTCCTCCAGCGTTCACAGTGCTTGCAACTCTCACCTTGTTTGCGCTGCTCGTCCATCCCGATGGTTTTACTTGGATTTTGATTGATAAACTTAGGTGAGCGTTGTTCTGGCTTTTTTGGCTTGAAATGGAATACGTTTTTGGCGATATGCTTTTGTTTGCGATGCAGGTTGCCCTCATGTGGTGCATTTTCTTTGCATTCTCCAGACGCATTGTGAGCTCCACACGTCGCTCGACCACACAGATCTGGGTATTTCTAGTTGAGGATTACGGAATAATAACTTCCGCTGCTGTTCTGTTGACACTATCATCCCTTTTGTTCTTGCTGTTTGTCATGCACAGGACTCTTTCACCACGGCATCATTCGAGCCAGGTTGCCACATCTCAGGAGAAAAAGAAGAAAAGGCGTAGAGGTCATACTCGACACCGAGGAAATGGTGGAGGTACACGGACAAACGGCTTGGGAAATCATGGTTTGATTGATAGAGGCCCCGGTACTATAAGAAATCAAGAGGTCCCGTCTCTTTCAGGAATGGCAACAAGGCACGATTCAAGGAATCCTGTCAAGACAGTTCCACCAGATGGTAGAGGTTCCGCATCGATTTCTGACAAACATACTGAAATTTCTATGGAAAGGTTTATCAATCTCTCTGCTAGCCATGGCAAGGAGCATACAGGCGGAAAAGAAAAGGAACGAGTCTCATCTGTTTCAACTATCGATACAACACCTCTGTCAGATGATCTATCGTGTGGGTCAGCTTCCGTAAAATCACTTCAAAACAGGAAAACTACCGCAAAAAAGACGAAAAAGATTGACTCGGATGATGGCTCTTTGAAAGGAAAAGGCATTTCATCTAATCGTCGGCGACTGAAACGCGGAGGAAGAACCCCCAGAATCGAACGCGGTGTTAGTGAACGAAATGGGAAATCTAGTCGTTGGGATGCTTTGAAACCAAACCAGAATGCTCCCCGTAATCACGATCAACTCAACCGCCAGCAAGCCCGATTTCACAACAACGGTAATATCAACTACAAGCAGAAACGCCGAGATGGTGGGAAATACCACAGAAAAGATGGGCGTCACGATCAAGCCATTCCGATACCAGCTTTCCAGACCCACCAACCC
Organism: Cylindrotheca fusiformis; assembly: GCA_019693525.1. Taxonomy (NCBI): domain Eukaryota; phylum Bacillariophyta; class Bacillariophyceae; order Bacillariales; family Bacillariaceae; genus Cylindrotheca; species Cylindrotheca fusiformis. Next base: position 5,292 of record JAAMXS010005665.1, on the reverse strand, counting down.
CCCCGATTGGAATCGCCTATTCAATTTACCTCTGCTGCGGTGAAACCAGATGCTTCAACGTCCCTGCCCCAGCTTCCACCCGACCAGTCAATCAACAATGGTCGGCGTTTAGCACCACCTCCCCCTGGACTCGGTCAAGTATACATCCCACCTGGCGGAGCCCCAACAAACTTGGCCAGCCAGGATTCGATTTCATTGCCTACGCTTGCACCAATACTTCAACGCAGCACGGAATCTGTCGATGTTTTCCCTAGAGAACTGCCACTGCTCAGCTCTAAATATGCAGATATGAATCGTGAATGGCAAGACCCACATAATTTGGACCAATTCTCAGCACATTCCTCCCCTTTCGCTAGTCAATTTCTCACTTCACCCCATCTTTCCTACGAAAATACGGTGAAGGAAAACCCATTCGCTGATTCTGGCGACAGTAGGATTGAGGCTGAGCTACGGGAACTTGGAGGACAGATGGCTGGTAGTATTTTGGATTTCTAGACCGAAACCTTCATCTCTTACGTAGGCTGGTGCCAAGAACGCCCAATTGAGAGAAGAAGTAGACGTAAATGCTATTCTTAGAAAAGCCGTTGCTCCCCAAACGAGCACTTGTAATGTAAGATATGTATCAAGCAGGAAACCCATTCGCCGATTCTGGCGACAGTGGGATTGAGACTGAGCTACGGGAACTTGGAGGACAGATGGCTGGTAGTATTTTGGATTTCTACACCGAAACCTTCATCTCTTACGTAGGCTGGTGCCAAGAACGCCCAATTGAGAGAAGAAGTATAACTGCTATTCTTAGAAAAGCCGTTGCTCCCCAAACGAGCACTTGTAATGTAAGATATGTATCAAGCAGGAAGCAGCATTTCGACCCTTTCGATACTGAAATGCAAAACCAGTGGAACTACCAGATTATCCAAATTTCCCGGTGAAGTGCCTTCTGCGACTGCCGCTATCGCGCTATATGCAAGTACTAATCGCAGCGGGAGCAGTTGCATCCCCATCATATAGGAATAAAAATAACACCCAAAGACAGTGCCAAGGAAAACACCAACCACGCCGCCCTCCATTGTTTTTGTCCTGCTCAACGGCATTTGAAATACATGCCTTCCGTAACGCGATCCAATGGGAGGAGCGAGGCTAAAACAGAAATGAGATGAAAGTCATATCGGAGTTTCGGAAAACGATTCGGCAGATTCCAAACTTGCCTATCCCCAAGACACGCCGCAGCTATGATTGCACTTTCCGGTTTCACTAAAACCACAAAAAGCGGTACTAAGATTCTTTTCCCACGGGCTGAAGGCCGTTGCAGATGGACTCAAGGTTATTCTTACTGAATTGGTACATTCCTAGCCAACAGATTGTCAAAGCCAAGTAACAAGGGCCAAACAGCAAATCACCAGGCGAACTCGAAACGGACATATTCTGAACATCAGGATCGGCAGGATTTCTAACAACAGCACCTTTGTAAACCATTCGGCTACACATAACGGCTGGAACAAGAACGTTCAATCTCCAACTCCATTCTGATTGATCGAAGTATGGCCAGAAAATGACGGCAGAGGAGAATACTGCATGCAGCACAGCTCTTGACATTCCACGCTTCATTCTCAGTCGCACCCAGCAGGCCATCTGAAAAAAAACGTTGAGAATTCGACCCTCAACACATAAGAGCAAAGACAACAAGCAAGACGAACTTGCCTCAATAGCAATTTTGAAGTAACCAAGCATGCAAATGCAAATGGCAAGGTTGTTTTGTAGGGGCGTCATCTGGAAATCCATCTGGCGACTACAATTGTGCGCTTTTCCTCGTTTAATAGCACAGTGTTGTTGCTGTTGGGTCGGAGCTTGAAGTCTGGAAGTGTAGTCCTTGATGTCTGATCAGTAGAAGGGAAACTTCAATGTTGCGTGATGACGAAAATGAAGCAGCCATCCCAATGTTTTTGCTGTCAAGTTCAGGCGAGGATGGATTTACGACCGATGAAGAGTTGTCCGATGAAGTGAATCTCAATTCTTGGTGGGAGACAGCATGTACAGTACGATATACGTACGCTGTTAGATACGGATTTAAAAACGGCCCCCTGACGAACTTTGTGGCGAAAAAGACATTACGTAGTACATTGGTAAGGAAAAATGGCCCCGAAATTGTTGTTATTCTGGTGATTGCACCAGCCAAGGTTGCCCATGAGTAGCCTTTTCTTCACAGGTGTATCGTTACCATTTCGAAGAGGAGGGTTCAGTAGATTGTCCTGCAACAAGTTTCTTTCTTTATCATTGCTTGCAGCAGTAAAGCGCAACACCTACACTGTACTCGACCGCAATCTATATTGTGGTTGGGACTAATCTAGACCTCATACCACGATAGCATCAACAGTGCCAAGGATTTGCGAATCCAATTCTGCATGTTTGTTTCTGTTGTACACTAGACTGTTGTCTTCCTCCTGTTTTGCTAGCTTTGTATGATGTAACTAGTGATGACGATAGAACTGGCGCTCTCCGTCTGAATGCTCTCTGTCATTTGATTAGAATCAAGTGCTTATTACTGATGAATGACAACACATTAATGAGTGGCGCCGAATCAATCGCTCGTACTTGATGCCATATCCGAACACTTTCCCAATCATAGTTGCAACTTGCAATGATCTAGTTCCTATTTTGCCGAAGGCAGTGATCACGATTGTATGATGTAACTAGTGATGATGATGCAATGGTTTGTGGCGCCGAATCAATCGCTCGTAACTTGATGCCATATCTGAACACTTTCCCAATGCTAGTTGCAACTTGGAACAATCTAGTTCCTGTTTTGCCGAAGAGACTATTGGAATTGAGAAATGATGCCCAAGCCTTCAGTCTCATGCTCTGCATCAGCCATGAGTCGAAAAACAATGGACTTGAAAAAGTCACACTCACCCGTGTAAGCCAAACATTCTTTATACAGTGCCCAAGCCTTCCTCCCATAGTAATAATCAACCACCCTCCGTCATTTTGAGTTTGCTTCAGCAAGCCTTGGTGCCATACTGCTAGTACTCGTTTCACAGCTGAGTGCATTTTGCTTCCACCTGTATGCGACCCTCTATCTTTCTCCCCTCATGGCTCGTGAACGACCACATATACAAGAGATTCAAAGCTAATGTCTCCAATATCTCCATGATTGAAATACATCTTGACCTCCTACAGCCAAATGCATTCGCTCTCGCTTCCCGTTGTGCTTTGATCTTCCTCTCGAGGATCACAAAGGGCAATCATTTCGTGGCGTGGAGAGGTCCCTCTGGTATATTTGCAGTTGAAGAATGATCTGACTTGGCGAATAATTCACTTTAGATCCCCTTTTGCATCCAAGAATTATGTTTCCAAAAATAAATTCTTGGACCATTTTGTCTTTGTATCGCGTCACTTTTTCCCCATTTGTTTGTAGGTCTCTGCAATCTTGACAATAGCGTTGCAGGACATTCCACCCTTGTGCTGAGTGGTTCCAAGGTAGGCCCGACTCGAAGCGTTCGGTTGCTATTTCGCATTGGCACACTGTAACGAACACGGACTCGTGGTCGACGGACAGGTTGTAGAAGGTGAAGAGCCTATCGGTCGTTGTTCTCTTGTGACTAAACCAAGTTGAGCAGATTACAAGATTATGGTGCACACTGAAACACCCAACAGCGTGGTGAAAGGGTATTAGTCAACCCAAAGCTGACAAGAATCGCTCCAGCATGTCTATTCGACTGAGAGGTGTTGTGGTGTCTCCTGGGCAGGAAGGTCAGTAGTGATTTGACTAGATGGACTTCTTCAGGCTAACTTCCACGGCATATTAGAAACTACTAGCGGCTTTTGCTGTGGAGCCGGGGCCCCCCTGTCGGGGCGCCCCTTCGGCTGTACGCTTGGGCGCAGACAGTAGCTACTACCTTGTGTAGCTTGAAGTCCACAGAGTCGCTGACTTCTGGTCTCACGCGGTCATGATGATCGTGATATTTCCGGATTATAGCATTGAGTTGCACACAATTGATTGAAACAGCTAGTTATTTCTGGCAACAAACTCCTGTTACGGAGGACTTCTTTTCGGTGTGTCACATAACAGGCTTCGTTTTCGCGTGGCAAAACACATCTTCCGTCTTCGAATTGACTAGATAAAAATTTCATAGTAAAAAACTCTTCTAGAATTTTATTGACATCATTTTGTTTGTACGTCCTATCAAATCACGACACAGTCATCATTCAAATCGCTACGTGGATCACTTCAGAAGCAAATCAAATTATAGAGCAATCATGTTTAGACTACAGTTTAATGAAAAACCTCAGGCCATACGACATTGTATGTTGTGTGTTTGATCGTCTGCTGTTGTCAAGACAGTAAGGTAATTTACATTGCATAGTCTGGACATAGCAGTATGTAATTGGCCATGAGCAAAGCATTGTTTGAAGAGACAAACCGACTCTGCTTAAAGACTGCCCCTGGCTCTTATCGATGGTCATTGCATATGCAAGTGTAATTGGAAACTGCAACCTTTTGAAGACAAAAGCCTCTAGCATTCGATGTATCACGAAGTGTGATGCGTGGTAGTGCTATCTTCTAGCCAATGCCTGGACCAACGCCATGGAGCCGAAGGAGTTGGGGGAGCCGAAGGGGGTCCCTTTCCGGGCCCCCCCTTTGGCTCAATTTGTCCGAGAGTGAAGGTAGTGCAGTTTTTTTGTTAGAATGGTTCGATTGCGTTGCTTGTAGCAGATGGCGAGATCTAACCCAAGTAATGTCCGAGTTAGAAGCCAAAGTAAAATGATTAGGTCCCCCTTCAGCTCCTGTTAGGAGTCGTCGTAAGGGTCGAACAACATTACATGCACCTTGCGTCTGATCCTCTGCCGTCCTGAATCATATCCTAAAAGATTATCAGCTATTTAGCCGGAGGGAACCCCATGCAGGGTCCCCTCCAGCTGGCAAGTGTTTTGATAGACGTTCTGAGAGGCAAAATGAACGGATTTCTAAAGGATCGAGTACAGTTTCTACTCCTAAATGCATGAGATGATCCTCTGCTGTCCTGAATCATATCCTAGTAGATTATTTAACCTTTCGTGGTCTTATCAGTTATTTAGCCGGAGGGAACCCCATGCGGGGTCCCCTCCAGCTGGCAAGTGTTTTGGTAGACGTTCTAAAATATGGTGGACATTTAAGAAAAGAGGCAACATTAACGGTTTTCAAAAGGATCGGGTAACAGTTTCTACTACTACTAAATGCATGAGATGACGAGATGCTGAACCAAGCAATGTCCGAGTTGTTCCAAGAATTTTTTCAAAACAACAGGATATGAACGA
>JAAMXS010005637.1:0-21689 GCA_019693525.1 Cylindrotheca fusiformis | reverse complement strand
CAGTTACAGATCTAGCACTTCCGGCATCACCCCTTTTCACCATGAGAAAGGGTCATGATATCGATACTGTACACATTGGTCTGCAGCCAATTGAGTTGCTCAATGGCTGTTCTGAAGAAGGGTGCTCAATTGAAAGTGATGATCCTCATTTGACGAATACTGTACGAATGCACTTCTTGCAGCACTTTGGGCACAGAGATTTGGACGGAATTGTGTCCGATTATGATGGGAACGCCATCATGGTGAATGTAATGAATGGGGAGAGAAAGTCATACCATGGGACGACAGAGATTCGTAAAGCATTCAAAGCGATCTTTAAATCGCACCCTGCTGTCTACAGCACTTTCCACCTGAAGCACATTGTCGTAAAGGATCGCTACTGCATGGTAGTCTGGTCGGCGACAACGCCTACAAAAGAATTCCCTCAGTGCAACGATACGATCTTGTTTGATACTAAGGGCAAAATTATCAAGCAGTTTTTCACCTGCCAAGAGAATGATCTTGACACGCCGTGGTATGCTGATGGGGAATAGATTTCCTCGCCCATCAAATGTTGATAATTCATCTTCTTTACCATTCAGCTTACTGCACTGCTGAATGACGATACATAGCGATCTAAATGAAATGAAGTTCCTGACACTCAAGTTCGTCTTCACCTTGAATTCCTGCTTCCCTCTAGGTGCTGGCTAGTCTAGTTGCACCGTGTTTGAAACTTCAAAAAACGCAGCAAGATTACATTATAAGCTACTGGTTGACGCTTTTCCTTCAGAGCTCATTCAGAATCATCGGCTGAGCCATCAGCTAGCAGTAAAGGATCCCCTCCATGGCATTCGGGACACCATACACAACCGCAATCGTGGCCATCGTACCCAACAGTATCATCCTCACCATCACTATCCGGTGCAGTTACAGGAGCCAAATTATCATAGTCCACGGACGAAGCACTGCTAACAGACGCATCTGGATCTGTTCTAAGCACAACAATCGTGATTCTTTGTTCGTCTTTGATCACTTTTTTCATATCGTTAAGAGTCGGAAAATCCTTGGCATCTGTACCATTCAACTCAAGAATTTTGTCGCCAGCAATGACAGGTGTTCTTGCAAAGAGGCCAGAAGAGGGGACCTTTCTTACGTAGTACTTTCCATTAATTTCTTCAACCTTTAAGCCGGCATCTTGCTTTGGATTTGACTTACCCACAGTCACAGTGATTACATCACCTGGGTTGAACATGTCAGCAGGAGTAAGTTTCTTTCCCTCCGGGTTCGTCTTTGGCTTTCCATCATCTCCATATGTTTGACCATCAGCAGTCTTTGGTGCAACTTCATCGTGCATGGCTTTGAGCCTCTCGGCTCTGGTAGGATTCTGAAACGACCACATGTAAGCGACAGCACCAACGGACTACAAAAATAAGGACATGAAAACAACTTACTTTGATTTCAAGAATCTCCCCACATTCCGCACACACATAATCACCTTCTTCGTCCGGCTCAGGATTGACATTTCCGTACCCACAAGCCCCACACGTGACACGGGTCTAGGGGAGAATGTTAGCTGACATGAAAACAGAAATGGGGCAAAGCTGGTTTGAGCATTGGAAGAACCTACCTCAAGAATGGTTCCACATTCTTCGCAAACTACGTCTCCATCCTCGTCTCTTTCGGGATCTACGTTGTCGTGTCCACAATCTGGGCAAGTGTATACCTTTTCGCCTTCATCATCGTCTTCCTAAAAGAAGCGTCAGTTGTGATTTTGCTGAATTCTATAGATTTGAAGCGTCTTTGTCACTTACACCTTCCCGAACCACCAGGGCACTTTCATCACCTTTCGCTCCTTTTTTCGGCCGCACAACTTCCTCGTACTCATCCTCGGAAGAAACTTCGCCTGATTCTTCTGCTTCCTTTGCAGCCTCGTATTGTTTTATCTTATCTTCAGGAACCACAACTATTCTAATGCTCTCGATCAAATCGTTGGCATCACCTTCGTCAACAAATTCGTCGGAGGCTATTCCATTAATGCCGACAACTTTGTCACCTTCTTTTACCCGCGCTTTTGCTGGCGTTTCTTCGACAAAGTACTCTCCATCTTTTTCAACGATTGTGTATCCAGACTTTTTCTTGGCACTCCTTTTTAGCACAACTGCTTTTGTAAAATCTTCTGAGGGCATTGTTTTGGCTTCGTTCTGGCTTCGTTCCTAATCGCGTGAATAAATTCAATGAGGACTCAGCTTCGCTGCAACATCAAGTAGCGCACAGGGAGATTGATGCAGTTGATGGTCAAATTACCATCAAAGATGACTGCTGAATGACCTCAATCTGTCTTCTGGAAAACCAAGCATCTCTCAGTACCAAGTCATCGTATGTAGAATCGAACCACAAAAAATTCACCCAATAAGCTTGAGTCGTCCAAGTCGAGTTTTGTAGGTCGATTCCCCAATCCAAGTACAACTAGCTAGGCACCATCTTGAGCAAACACAACTCAGCTCAGAAGTGTCACTGCGGAAAATAGGCCTGTTGCCTAAGATATCTAGGAGAATAAAAGATGTCGAGCAATATACTGAAATGGAAAAACCACTTCTTTCTATTTAAGTTCGTGATGCTCTCCATTTGTCGTCATCCACTTTCCACAGCAGGGACATGTCTGAAGCACGGGCTGCTCGTAGTCGATAATCAGAACAACCTTTCCCTCAGTACGATCAATCAAGTCTTTAGCCTCGTTCACGGAACTGAACTGTGAGTACCCATTAATTGCCAAGATCCGAGAGCCCAACGGGACACGCTTCTCATAGCTCGGGAGCTTTTTCAACACAAAAATCCCTGCCGCCTCTTTGACCTTTATACCTGGACTTTTTTCCGATTTCTTCAAGATTGTTATACACATAAAGTCGCCTTTGTGTTCCATAAATCGCAATCCATTTGATGTTTGAGTTTTGTGACGTGCAGGACCGCTTTTGCTGTTTAACTTCTGAATCATAAGGTGGCCTTGGACTTTTCCAGCATCCAGCCTTGAGCCGTCCGCATCAGTGGACGTCGACTTCGCGCTCTCCCTTCGCCTTTTCTTCTTCGAAGTACTTGGCCTTCGATGAGGCACCTTCACTGATTTGTCTTTGCTATCATTCTTATTTGTTGCTATTGAGTCTTTGCTCGGTAAATTGTGATTTTTATCAACATCTTTCTCCATGTTTAGTTTCTTCCATCCTTTCTCTACTACAAGGCTGACTTCCTTGTTTCCCCGTTTCAGCAGTGTTGTCGCATATGCTGCATCAGCGTACGACATGAAGTTCACGTCATTGACCGATACCACTCTATCACCAACAGCTAAGACTGTATCTCTATATATACTGTCCAGTGCAATCCCATTGACAAACAGCATTTCTCCTATTTTCTTGAATAGAACGCCTGCATTTTGTTTCGGATAGAGCTTCTGTGCACGGATACGATGCTGAACAATTTCATCATCCCGATCGTCCGAAGTCGCTTTTTCGTAAGCCTCCAGGGTTGGGTTAATTTCATAGTCGAAGCTGCCGTCGGCTTTGCGAGCGCCTTGTTTCTTGACCAATTTTTTTCGCCTTCGCCCTGGGGACATAGATCTGGCGTTTCTCGATGTCTTGACGTTGACCTTTTTAACGACGATTGTGACCTTTTCTTTGAAAGTTGACATGTTACTCATGAAATCGCTGATGCTCTCGCCAGGCTTCAAGCGCTGTCCGTTCAGCGACAAAACTCTGTCACCTATTTCAATTTCTGAACCATCAAAAAGTCCGTCGTCTAGAATTCCAGTTATGTACAGGCCCCCTGGTCTCTGCGCAAGTTTGATTCCTATTTTCTGATTTGGGTCAGTTTTCTTCACTGAAACACACACCAGATCATCTGCAGCTCCAACAGATTTTGTCCGTTTCGGCGGTTCTCTTTTTCTTTCTCCATGTCCTTCGTGCAAAACATCCATCGTCTACTCATAGACTATGGTGCATGCACACAAACGGGCTTGTGCCAATGCTTCTTGTAGGGGCATACGCTAGTCTTGATGACGAGAGGGCACATAAGCACGGAAAGTTCGGAAAGCACAATGGAGGCTAGATGACTGCATCTCGCTCATCAATCAAATTCAGTGTATTGTAACCAGGACGCCTTGCACCAGAATGTCCGCAATCAATTAACGTCTGTTGGAGCCAATCGTATCAGAGAATTCGAAAAAAATAAAACGTATTATTAACGGTTGAAGTCGAATGAATCAAGCTCGAGAACTTGTTGGTGGTGAGTGGTGAGTGCCTACAAATTATTAGATTATCATTAGATGACTCAGTACAGAAAATTGGTTGCATATATCGCTGATAATAACTTCCGAAGATACCCCTACCCCAGACGAGTCCAACCAATACCAGCCCCCCTTCCATTTGACGACTCACTGCCCTATCAGTTGCATTAGGTCCGAACCCCGAACAGCAACCAAATCTTGGAAATCAATGAACAGTACAACTTCATCTTTTGTGGCATTGATGACCTCTTTCGCTTCTACGACTGTCCTAAAGTCTGCATTTCCATTTATTGCGAGGACTCGAACACCAACTGGAATTCGCTTCTCATGATTTGGTAGCTTGTGCAAGATGAATCTATCTTCTCGCTTCTTCACCCGTACCCCAGGATCAATTTCCGAAATCTTCTTTACTGAAACGCAGATGAAATCGCCCTTTTCTCGTAGAAAACGCAGACTCCCCAAGCAAGGATTTCGACTTTCATGAAGAGGAGAATCTGCCTTTCGGAGAGGTGATAACGTTCTGCTATTGATACCAACACCTTTATCTTGTTCATTGTCGGTAGAATCGAACGATCTATTGAGTCGACCAGCATGCCTCTCCCTGATTGCCTTTTTCTCCGAATCAAGTTTGTTTAGCATCTTTGCGACGGCATTGCTAGGGGTCTGGTCCTGAGATAGCTCTGAATCTGCAGTTCGGAGCGGTGAGAGGCTGGTTTTCTTGTCGTCTTGGGACTTTCCGAGTCTACCAGTTTGGCTCTTCTCAACAACTGCTGTTCGCTGAGAATTAAGTCTGTCGAGTGTTGAGAGGCTGGTGTTATCGCTCTTCTTACTAGCATCAAGTTTGTCGAGTGTTGAGAGGCTGGTGTTGCCACTCAAGTCATTTTCTTCTACCTTCTTGCTGTCAGTCGAGTCAAACGATTTATCGAGTCGGCCACTTTGCCTGTCCTTGATAGCTCTATGCTGCGAATCGAGTTTGTCTAGCATCTGTTCGACAACATTCCTGGGTTTGTGATCCACTGTATTGTTCCCGAATGCAACATCTGGTCTAGCCACGGATACTCTGCATGGCTTGTCATGATGGGGATCAACATCGACGTTCATGTCCATTTCAGCCCAACCTTTTTCTACAATTATATTCACATCTCCTTTGGCCCGTTTCAACAAGGTAGCTGCATAATTTGCATCCGCATATGTCATAAAGTTAACATCGTTTACCGAAACAACTCTGTCGCCGAACTCAAGTTGGGTATCCTTGAATATACTATCCAAGGTGATACCATTTACAAAGAGCATATCCCTCTTTTTCTTAAAAGTCAGGCCACAGTCTTGTTCTCGAAAATACTTCTTTGCCGGTACCAGAATTTGTTCTTTGTCGTCAACGTTTGCAGCAACTGCTTTCTGATAGCTTGTCAACTCTGGATTTATTTCGTAGTCAAAGCTACCATCGGGTTTCCGAAATGCCTCTTTTTGGACGAGCTTTTGTGGTACCTTTTCCTTTTTCGGTGGGATTGAGTTTGTTCTCTTGCTGTTGGCCTTCTTGACAACCATCGTGACCTTATCGCGGGAGGTGGAAATCAGCTTCATGAAATCATGTGTATCCTCGCCTCGTCGGAGTCGTTTTCCGTTGATTGATAGAAGCTTATCTCCAACGGCAATTTGTGTGTTGTCTAGCAACCCATTTTTTGTAATCCCTGTGATATAGATACCATCTTGCCTCTGGACGACTTTCACCCCAGCTTTCTGGTTCGGGTCAGATTTCCGAACAGTGACGCTTACGAGATCATCGCCTGCAGCTTGGAACTTTCTATCCTTTGACACCTGATCTTGCTGCGCGGTCAGCGCCATCTCTATGGATCTCGTTACTGTAGTTTGGCTGAGGTACTAAAGGCCATTGAAGAGTATGCTGTTGACCTTCAACATATTGCGACTTCAGACTTCGTTGTCATTTTTTCTTGGCTTGTTGGCTTAAGGGGGAGTTGAATTTCCCCCAATAATCCGATGCAGTCTTATCAGTCGTATCCTTTTTTTTCAGTTTTCAACTCTTCTCTCAAATGATTGCACAAGATGGCTGTGGCTTGACAAATTCAATCTCTTTTCCAAGAATGACGGAACCTGAGAGCAGCGGAGAAAGCGACGCTATTCTGTCTGTCTTGGAATCTGTCACAAAACCATCAATCAAGTTCGGAGAAATAACCACAAACTCTCAGTCGGCTTTCGAAAACAGATTGCTTTCCTATGATGCAGTGAGCTACTACGCCAAGCCCAATTGCTTGTCACCTATCATATGTGCTCGACTTGGGTAGGTTTTATTTACAAAATTCGTAAATGCCACGGGACAATACACGGATGAAGCGCTCATCGCTGGTCTTTGGTTTTCCATGAGACCTACATACCTTGTGTGCTCAAGAATTCGATACTTCTGTTCCCATATCAACTGTTTTGACTACCGAACGTCTCGCCTATCTAGAGAATGGGATCCGCGAGCTACACGCAAATCTACAGCCACTCACACTTGTTCGGTTTCCATATCCCTTTTAGGTGGCGCAACGCTGACAAAGATATGTTGGCTTGCTCTACTTGCAATGCTGCACTAGCAATCACATTGCCGTCCGGACTCAGTACAAAAGTGATGGAAAGAATTTGCGATTCCTACCGAGAAAAGCTAGCTCTGGCTCACAAGCAAAATTGTCCTTTCAAAATAGATGGCGAACAGTTTCTTCGACTGCAGAATCGAAACGGGGAAGATCTCATACCGCCGTATCTGGCATCCGTTCTGCCCCAAGATTGCGTGGAGCTACTAGAAAAGCCGTTTCCTTCTGCTTTGCTGCTAGAGCGCATAAAGCAACTGGACGAACACTGCCCTCCTACCTACGAGTATCCAAAGTTGGAGGTTTCGGGATGCCAACCTGATGAAACAGATTCTATCAAAGAAATGGCTGCCACACGTCTGGCTACTTCAGAAAGTGTCGGAATACTTGTGATTTTGGGCTGGAGACCAACGGATCAGAAAACTCTGGAGTCTGCCCCTAGTGTTGCGCTTGGTTGCCGGCTGTGCTACTCGTGGATGGATTTGAAGCTGGTAAAGAAAAGTAGTGATAAGCAATCGGAAGTTGCAACACTCGAAGAAACCAGACCATCGAAAAAGAGCAAGCTATCTAGGTACTGCAATCCCTTTGAAGCTCATCGGCACTACTGCCCGTACGTCTGTGGATTTCCAGAACGACTTTCGTCTCCTAAGAAGCCTATTTGGAAGACTCTTGTCTCTCGTTTGCAACAAGAAGACACGATTTCTCAACAAGTAGCGTTGGACCTAAATGACCAATCAATAAGTGGTGGAGACGATTCCGCAGATAGAATCCAAAAGATATTACGAGCGGCGATTGCTCGCAAGAAGATTGATCTTTCCAGTCAAATCGACTGACCTCCTGTAGTAGTAGCTAAACTGCTATGACAAAAGAAAAGGTGGGACTATCGCTGAAGGTTCTATGTCTTAGTCTTTATCAACTTGAAGAGCGCCGCGGCCTCCCTTATCCTAGAGAACTCGATACAAAACGCTTGCACTTCGAAATAAATATCCTTCAAGGAGAGATTGAATACATTAGAAATGAAAAACAGAGCACCTGTGACGTACTGCCGAATTGAGTAGAAAACTTACATCGACGTGAACAATCTTGTTTCGGAGTAAACTTTGGATGAAAACACAAACCAGCCGAACCAAGCGATTCTGCGCATGCAGATCTTGAGTATTTTCGCAGCTGGCAATGCAACTGGAGATAAAAAGGTTGATGTATTCTGGATGCAGAACTGGCTCCTTCTCCCCATTGACACTGTACGTTGCAAGACGGTTGACAACTTCCATTGTGTGCAGGCTCATGTCCATCCCCACCAAGGCTGATAAGTAATCATTCTTCACCGACTCTGGAGATGACTTCAACACAATGAGCAGGCATTCGTGTGCTACCAATGGGTTGTGGTCTACTAGTTGAGGTAGATTTTGTGGCGTCAATCCCGAGTCCTCAACTAGTTGGCTACGAAAAGCAATCGATCTATCCTTATCTCCATTCGTCTTGGGTTCATGCAACGTCTCCAAGAGCAACCTTTGATCTTGTGGTGATAAAGGTGAATAGAACGCCTGGTTTTGGAGGAGCTCCAGCACATGCCGATACTCTTCCGTTTGTTTTTTCACATCGTCTTCGCTCGGAAGCATCATGAACCGTAGATTTGAAGGCGTCAACCAACGTAGCTCAGACTGTGCATATTCAGCAAGTCCTTCCTTCTGTGAACCATCAAGAGGCTCTTCATTTTCATAGCCAAAAAAGGGCAGAAGTGGAGGAGGAAGGGGGCGAACGAATGGTGCGTCAAAGCTGGGCAACGGTCCCAATAGAACATTCTTCGCAATCTGTGTTGTCTCTTCTTTCTCTTTCTCGATGATTTGATTTACGTCCCTTTGCCCTGTATCGGCCGTTGCCCAAATCGTTGGATTCACATACTTGGAGTCCTTATACACCGACGTCCATTTTTGGACTGTATTCTCTAGTACCTCCTTGGTATCGTCTGGAATGGGACCTTCCGAGTTGGCTGCATCGAGTAACTTTTGGTGTTCTTCCTTCCCCATGATGATGGGAAGAAACGACTCGACTAGATCCAGGATGGATTCCCGTTCCAGCGAATTGAAATCTTCTTCCTTGCATTCATGGAGGACTGCCAACGAGTCGCTTACAAGAATCGGCAAAAAGGGTGAATTCAGGTTCGGCTGAAGAAATTTTTCGTCAGATGAAACTGCCTCGGTAACCAAGAGACAAGCCAATTGGTGCCTCATCGTCATTTCCGTCAGAACTGAACCTTCCGCCGATATCAACGTGTGAGAACCCCAAGCCAGAGCGAACGCACTCAAATCCTCCATCGCAGTGTTCATCTTTGCATGTACATGCTCCCGGTACACATCCAACACTTCGAGGGAGCTTTGATTCGGTTGAATTTCGGGCAGCTCCAGAAAGAGCTGATTGTAAAACGCTTCGGCCATGCTGATTTTGCGGTTCCAAGTGACACAGAACCGTGACCACTTTTCCCTCACGTTGGTCGGCACTCACCCGTTGAAGGACTTGGGGGGGCTTTCCGATGCTCTTATTTCGTGATAACGAGTCTTCTCCCAAAGCCTACAGTGCCATTTATCAGAGGAATCAGTGCAAAAGCTCCTCCGGTGACAGTTTCCAAAGAGACGCAATCTCTTCGAGCATTTTCAGTTCTCGCAGGCTTGCCTTTTGTTAATACTTTTCAACCCTTGCGTTGTATCCATCGCGCGGGGCAATCATTTTTGTCAATTCGAAAACTGCCTGCTATAGTAGTGACGTACACACGACTGACTACAGCAGTGACTGACTGGTAGACGGACGGACTGGCCAGCTGGATCGTTCTTGAGAACTAGGACTAATGACAGACGTATGATATCTACCCTTTCTGACTCACAAGACCAGAGATGGAATGACAACAACCCATGCAACAAGGTAACAACGAGAGCACTTCGTGAAACTGCCATTACCACGATGAAGCGTTTTCTGTGCGAATGTTCGAAGGGAGTAGTTCGTGCAAAATGTAGGCTCTGGGTAGCAACATCGGATCCTTTTATTTCTATGAAACGAGAGAGGACAAATGTTTATGTCACTGCGATGGTTTCCCAAAGATTCTTCCACATGACAACTGCTGTTCCAAGTCCTGGCGAAGACGTTTATCAAAAGGCTTTGGAGCTAATGGAACAATCGAAGCTAGAGGAACAACAAAAGGAGCAGGAACGTTCCAGAAAAATGTATGAGGCATGGCAGAAGTCAGTGGATGCCGAACGCAACCCAAGAAGTCAAGGGGTGGCCGTTGTCAAGACTCTTGTAAAGGAAACCCGCAAAGAAAAAAAGAACAGCATTAAAGACTCCATGAAGGCAGCCATTGATTTGTTGGAAACAGCAGCTTATGAATATGACCATCCAATGGCTTTAGTTCAACTTGGAAATAGTAAGCTGCAAGAGGCACGACGGAAGGGGTCCAACGAAGAAGAAATGGCGTTGCTTGCTATGGACCTATTCCATCGTGCGGGAAAAGCTGGCTCACGTGTCGGTTGGTATAATCTTGGCAACCTCCTATGGACCGGATATCCAGCCGACGAATCATCATCCTTTGACGAGACCAACGAAAACGCTGAGGATCTCGACAGCAGTAACTCTGCTACGCTGGGGAAAGAAAAAATAATAAAACCAGACTTGCACAGAGCTATGGAGGCGTTTATGAATGCTATTGACTTGGGCGACACGGACGCCATGTACTTGGTTGGAGTTCATCGAATGACGTCTGGTGGGCGAGAGAATATTTACTCGGGATTGAGCTTGGTCAAAAAAGCTGCGGATGAAGGACATGGAGGTGCCTTGTATTATCTGGCTCTGTTCAATCTCAACGGAGAGCCAAAGATTGAACTAGAACCGTGCAGTTTGGAAGAGTTTGTTAAGCTTTTGGATCGAGCGGTGGAAGCCGGTAGTGTAGACGCTCTCTTTACTAGAGGCCATTCATTCTTTCATGGAACGGAGGGATACGAACAAGACTATCAGCGCGCTTTAGAAGACTTTGTCTCTGCCGCCGATAGTGGTCATGCAGACTCTGCTGTCTCGGCTGGAGCCATGCTTCACGGCGGAATCGGTGTTCCAAAAGACCAACGAAGAGCATTTGAGTTTTATCAGCTGGCTGGCGAACTTGGGAGCAAGGAGGGTTGGCAAAATGTTGTGGCATGTTACACAACAGGAGAAGGGGTTGCGCAGTCATTGGAGACAGCGCAATACATTAGAGATACTATGCTGAAATAAGATGTGGACTCAAAACAAAAAAAAGAGTAGAGGAATTTATCATAAACCGACTCTTTTCCACTTCCGCATTGCCGCACAAATGCCCATTGATACCGTTCTACCTTCGGCAGCAATCAAATTTCTATTAGACGTCGATTATTCTCTTGAATTTGGTAGAATGAGCCACCGTCTCGGAAATGCTAATGTCGATAGGTTTAAGGCAATTCGAGCATTCTTGACATGCTTAACGAACGTGTCCGTGTAGACATTTCGGACAGTGTTGCATTGAGACCGATGAGGAAGGGGATGTCTGAATGCTTGTATCAAAGGACTTGTCAGCTGGCAAAGGGGCATCTCAACGCTTGGAGCCAGAGGTGATGGGAAAATACTTCGCAACACTAGCGCATCGCCATAAACTGAAACATGACAGAAGATTCAAAGCGGGGGAGTGCTGCCGGGATGAATCTACCAGGCATGAGTGATATTCCTCGGGCTTCTACTCTCGCTACAGATTTCGTGCCGGCATATGGGACTCCTGATAGCGCAGGCAGCTCGAATAGACTTTCAAGGGTGCGAAAAGGATTCGTCGCAACACGACGGGGTTCAACTGGCGCGATCCCTTCGCCATCATTTTCCAACTCCGAGCTATTCTCGACTCCAGAAAACAAGGCGTTCGACGATTTTTCTGAGAGGGAATCTTTGCCACGGCACGGCAGGAGACAACAGAGAAGATCTTCGCTATCTAAAATTGAAACAGAGGTGATGCTTCGACATTCACTTGCCTCGGTCCATGAGTACCAAGATCGAAATGAAAACATCCAGCGACTAAAGGAAAGGTTCGAGCGCAGAGGAAGTGCCCTAACTCGGTCAAGCCAACGATCATCTATGATTGGCTCTGTCGTTGAGGCAAACTTATCAGACGACTTTTATAGTTGCGCACAAGCTGACACGATTAGTGACACAACGCAAGCTTCGGCTGAGAGGATAGCGCATGAATCGGAGTCGATTCCATTCACAGAACTGCATCAAGACATAGATGTACAAAGGAATGGGACTGGGAAAGAAAGAGAGCATCTTATTGAATGTCTAGTCAATTTCTCGTCACATATAGCAACGTCAGTTCTACAAGATCTGGTTTCACATGAATCGAAAACCAAATCTGGCACTCGCTCAGAATTTGACAGCGACAGTTCACTGAACTCCGATGGGAGTCTTAGCTCCCTGTCGTCAGGAGAAGATCAAAAAATATCAGTACCGAAGGCAGAGGAAGTGGTTCAATATCCGTCAGCTACTCACGAAACACTTTTGAAGAATCGCTCAACACTACCACCATCCAGAGAAAGGGAGAGTGCTCTTTTGTTTGTCGACATTACAGGATTTACCAAGCTCTCCACCGTCTTAGACGTCGAATCTTTATCTAAAGTCATCAATTCTTACTTCGAAATGATTGTGACGGAAGTGATCCTCCACGGTGGCGACGTCTTAAAATTTGCTGGTGACGCATTCTTTGCAGAGTGGCGAGCAAGTGAAGAGCCGCATGGTGGCAAAGGCAAGCTAAACCCAATGCAGAGATTCAACTCTTCTCTATCATCCTCCCAAGGTTTCCACAAATCTGGCAATGATCGAGATGACATCTCTCGACGAGCTATCGCGAAACCGATCTCATCTCGAGTTTGGCAGGCGGCAAGGTGCGCAGCATCAATCGTTGATAAATTCAGCGACTTTCACGTCTCTGTGGATTCAAGGTTATCTGGGAACAGTTTGATTAAGGGTCAGGCATTGTTAGATGTCCACTGTGGAATTGGTGCAGGACGCGTTGTTGGACTACATGTGAGCGACTTCCAAGAAGATACTGAGGATGCGCACGAAGAAGCAGCTGGGGTCGAGCTTAGGCGGGAATTTCTTGTAATCGGTATGCTAAGCTGTACTGTTGTGTTTCTCTTTCTTGTCAGTATGAAAAGCTGACTCGTTCTTTCTTCTTTAAAAAACTACTTGTAACAGGCGACGCCATCGATCAGGTAAGAGGTGGATGTAAACTAGTGTCGATTGAAATGTCAGAGCTCTGGTGATTCATAGAAAGTTTCCTTGGTATCGTAGGTATCGCGAGCTGCACATCTTGCGTCGAATGGGGAGGTTGTAGCATCACCAGAGGCTTTGGTCGTATTGTCTAATTGCTGTCATATCCCAGAGGATATGTTGAATAGCCTGCAACCTGTCCACATCGCATCAAAGAGCCAAACATTCTTCTCTTTGGAACCGTTTGATCGCGAGCTGTTGAAGCTTTCGCCCAATAGGCATGCGCCAGACGTGTCAATTTACGAAAATATACGGAAGCATTGCCAACACCTTGATCATGCGGCGCTCTCGAGGCTACA
This sequence comes from Cylindrotheca fusiformis, assembly GCA_019693525.1. Lineage (NCBI taxonomy): Eukaryota > Bacillariophyta > Bacillariophyceae > Bacillariales > Bacillariaceae > Cylindrotheca > Cylindrotheca fusiformis. The sequence goes on along the minus strand of JAAMXS010005637.1, from coordinate 8,241 downwards.
CTTACAAATGGCTCTGTACGTGCATCCAGTGATTCGCGGTGATGAATTGGAGAGGTCAAAGACGATATCCTATGTTTCTGAAGTCTCAGAACCCGAGAGTCGTCATCTTGCTCAAGCCGAGCTGCGATCTGTATATACTATGTTCATCAATGCGCTGGTCCCCCCGGTGTTGATTGGGGATCCGAAAATCGATGGCATTCTCTTTAAGACCTTGAGGAATATTATGCATGTCACTTCAAGAGAACTCGATCGATACAGTGGACAGTTGCGTCAATTCATAGTTGACGACAAAGGTTTGTATTTTGACCCAGCCTATTGGTCTTTCAAAGTTTTTTGCTTAACAGTGACTGTTTTCAATTCAGGTGTAGTCTTGATTGCCACCTTTGGATTGCGGGGGTCTACCTTTACAAACCTGTGAGTTCTGGCGCCTGCAGTGTCTCCTTTGTAGTTCAATTTCCCCTCTCTTTTACTGACAAACATTTCAGAGTTGTTAACAATGGGCTACCAGCTACTTTTTCGATTCACAAAGCATTGTACGAGGAACTCGGTGTGGAAAACAAGATAGGAGCTACTTTTGGCCAGGTGTATTGTGGAGTCGTCGGTGGAGTGACGCGTCACGAATTCAGCGTGTTGGGTGCCGCTGTCAATCTTGCTGCTCGCTTGATGCAGTCATCTATGAATAATGGAATACTGGTGGATGGTGAAGTAGGGGCACAGGCAGATGCCACATATGCGTTTCGCTCGCTGCAACCAATCAAGACAAAAGGATACGACAAACCTGTCCCGACATTGGAACCGCTCCATGCCATTCAGCAGGGCCGGAGAAGGGGGAGCTCGGTGATTGCATTCACTGGGAGACAAGAGGAGAAAAATGAAATAATAGGTTTTGCAAAGGAGATTCTTGTTGATCCCGTTTCTGCTCCGTCTTCTGTGATTGGATTGATTGGAGAAAGTGGTATAGGCAAGGTAAGCCTGAAATCAACCTCTTCGCACAGCTGGAAGCAAGTCCTTTCTGATGTTCTGCTATTTTCATCTATCCCGGATCCAGTCTGCATTAGGTGAGAGTACATTTGATATTCGTTGTCGATAGGATTATAGGAAGCCAAATCCTTATACGTTTTGACTTGAAACTTCTAGGACTGGCGGCTATGCGCGAGATCAAGTTTGAATGTTTGAAACGTGGGAAGAGAGTCATCAGCGTAAGGTCGACCAGCCGAGAGAGTGAGCAACGAATACCCCTGTGGTAAGCCCCGATATGTCTCGCAGTTGCAATATTAGTGACTTGAAACTCAACAACCACTGCCAGTTCTTTTCGCAAGATTTTGTTAGGAGGAATTAGAGAGCTTTGCGAATTCGATGGCTCAATCAAAGTGTGCGATGACTACGAAGCAGTAAACCATCGATACCATTCCGGTGATGAAAACGACTCTGGGACTGATACTGAAAGCGTCGACTCTCAGTCACTCAGAAACAGCTCACATCGTGAAGAAATGCCCCCTTCTCCATCGTTCCTCAGCCCCAGATCACAGAAGTCGATCATGATGAATCAACGAGCTTCTATTCGGAGAGCGAAGACTGAAGCAACAGTCAGACCACGTAGACTACGGAGAAGAGCTGATATTTCCTCTCGTAGGTGGAGGAAGGGAAACAGGCAAATCGATGAACGAAGGGACAGCCTAGAATCGAATGTTGATGTTCAGCTGGTTGATATTCCATACCTTGATAAACTTTCTTGGGCATGTGAAGAAACCGGTTTCTCCACGCAGTACGCAGACTTGGTTGGGTCCCGATTTCTTGGGTAAGCTAGCTTTGTTGCTGCTTGTTCTACTTTTCTTGCTAGCTAATTATTTGTTCGCACGAAATCTGAACCAAGAATTGAATCAGCTCGCCCAGTAACTCATGTAATGGGGAAAGTCCCGCCGATTTCAGAACTCGTCGACTTTGTGGCTCAGGCTTTCATGAAGATTACAGGATTTGCTGATCTCGTTGTTGTGTTCATCGACGATTTTCAATGGGTAGACAGCTTCACCTGGAAAGTAATTAGAGCGCTAGGTCAGAGTGGCAAAAAGATGGTCTTGATTTGTGCTATGAGATCTCATGATAAGCAAGCAATGCGAAGAATTTCGACAGCGGTCAATTTTCGATTGGAAATCACACTCGGCCCGTTGGACGTACCTGATATAAAACAATTGGCAGTCTCAGTTTTGAGGTGCAACGAGAGTACAATTGACGACCTGATTTGTACCGAAATTTACGAAATGACTGGTGGTTTACCAGTATTTGTGATTGAGCTCTTGGAGGATATCAAACGCAACCGAACAGCGACATTGAACAACGAAGGAAAGCTGAGGCTCTCGGAGAGTCCTCGCATCAGAGTAAGTAGTTTTGAAAATTTGGTGCAGAAGTTCCACCCCGCATACTCAGATGAATCCTCTCGATATGAAAACACTAGAAAGGGAAAGGTAATCATGCATTGGGAGAAGCGCTTTTAAATCGATTCGACTCTCTCGATGCCCGAGTAAGGTCGATTCTTCAAACTTGTGCCGTGCTTGGAAACTCTTTTGCATTTTCGGACTTAGTTCGAGTTCATCGAGAAACTGATGAGGCAGAAATTGAGGAATCCTTAAACACTGCCACGAGCGAAATGATTCTTGTTGAGATCACGGAAGAATATGAAGAAGACGGAAGATCTGTTTTCTCCAATTCAACTGGAGGCTCTTCATCGAGGAAACCGCCGTCAATTGACTACAGTGGCACTACTACAACGGGATTTCACACAATCGGTGATCGATACTTCGAATTTAGCCATGACATGTGGAGGAGCAATGTGTTGAAGACAATGTTAAAGGAGAGAAAAATAGAGCTGCATCGTCAAATTGCTCAAGCAATGGAATTGGATAGGGGGATGATGATACGAAGAAACGATATTGCGAGGCTTCTTACCCTCTATGACCACTGGAAAAGTTGCAACTCGTTCGTTAAGGCTGCGCCTTTGGCCTTAGCCGTTGGAACTCGATTGAACGAGTGGGATTTACAAGCTCAGAGCACGGATCTATATCAGGATACCCTTGAAATATGCTACGAAAGCGTGGCGCTTGTGGATCAACAGTATCGAGTGCTGAACGGTATGTTCTTGTGTCATTACGTGCTTGTATTATATTCTTCCTCAACGCTATCTTCCGTTTTTACCAGATGACTGGGTTGAGGTTTCATCAGAACCTGGCGTCTTAGATTTCATTTTGCTCCTGCACATTCGCATTGCCGAAAACCTCAAATCCATGGGAGACCTCGATCGAGCCGCGGGGCTATTTCGTGACGCCCATAAGGTAAGGCTATTGATATACTAGCTGGTAGTGCACTCGCTTAGTGGGATTCTTACACCTCGTACAGATTCTGAAGTCGTCGGCAAACGGCAGCTCGATCAATGAGATCCCCATCTTGGAAGGACTATGCACGGTGCAGCTGGAATTGGATCCAGGAAACATAGAGACATTGTCTGTATTGATGGAAGACTTCGTTACAGCTGCGCGGTCAAAAGACAATCCCATACACCTACTACGTGCACTGTCGTTGGAAGCTGCCTTCTTCGCACAGCAGGGGGAGATTCAACGAGCCTTGCACGGTCAACAAGAGCTTTCGAAAGTCTACAAGATAGAACAGCATTCAGAGAAAATGGTGCGCCTCTATGGGAAGGACTACGCACTAGAATGCTTGTCACAGGGCATTCTTTGGTATTCTCTAGCGGGCGACCTCGAAAACGCATCGCTGCAGTCAGATGTTATCCTTAGGCAACACCTACCGTACCTAGATCCAAAGGATATCGACAGCATAATGGCTTTGATTCTTCCAGCAATTTTGACCCTGAAAACAACTGGACGAGCATTGGAAGCTGACTACATCATGAAGAAACATGTCATCAATGCGTACCATCAGCTGGAGCATTGCACTTCATACTGGGTTGAAATGTTCAATCCCATCTGTTACTTGCTAGAGATCGTGAAAATGGAGGACAGTGAGCAGTTTGACGAGAAATTGGTGGATGCTTTGGAGGATTGGGTACTTCAGATTGCGAACAATTATTACACTGACACGAATCTGCGGCTCGGCCATACAATCATGGGAGAAATTTGTTATCGCCTCGGTCGTCGAAAAATGCAAGGGGATCCCCTGAAGATTCTCCTCTTTGCGAAATCGAAACTATTCCTCAGACCAATTGCAAGAGACACCCAATCGGAGCCGTTTCTTGCTCATTCTGCCTTCCAGCTCTTAAGAGCACTATAGATTATTAAGCGTACTATCTGAGGATCTTGTTTGGCTTGAATATCAACCAGGCAAAAAAGATGCAGCATGAAAAGGGAGTGTTTGACCGACTCCACTATGTCAAAGCCTACTTTCTTCTTTGGAGTCTCCTCTCTTTCCCTCTAGTGTTCCTGGCAGGTCCTGTTTTTCTTTATTGACTGCATCGGCGACTCCCATTTTCCCCAACAGCGCTTCCATGGTACCAATTTCTTCAGTACTTATCTTTCTTGATTTTCCTTCATCCGAGATGTCTCCCAGGTCGGTACACTTGTATTGTGCTTTCGGAACACATGTTAGAAGAGCGCTTCTAAGAAATACTATTTTGGCTCAACATGCACCACCGCCTACCTATGTTCGTAAAGAATCCAGTGCCACAGAGGACCTCGTTTCGTTCTTTCAGCGCATACGCCGGATTTGCGTTCATGGTGCCTGCCAAGAAAACCACAGGTACAACCTTTGAAACAAACTCTCGCCGCGATGGAATATTCCCATTCGGTTTTGTCTGGCTTTGGAGAAGTGCTAGCACTTGTGGTACCAATAGCAGGTATAGTAGACATGCTTTACATGTCAAGGATTCAAGATGAATGCTGCACAATGTCATTGCGGAGATTAGAAAGAGCTGTGATGGCAATTGATGAGACTGACAGGGCTTCATTGATGATGGCATGTTTGAGGTTTGGCCTGATTCGATTGATTCGATCCTGCCGAGTGAGTCTTTGACCAATGATTCCTTTTCGGACGGATCCAACGCGGAAGAAGAGTAGGATCGTGGCCTTCAATGGAATCGTGACTGAATATTTGTTCTGTGATGAGCAGTCAGAAGAATCACAAGTCCCACCATCCAAACCATCAACAGAAAAAGAAGTTACAATGGGGTATTCTCGAAACAATTGTTGACAGAACAGATCGACAGAGCACGGGGCCTTTTTCTTTCATTACATCAAGAAGTAGCGATACGAACACGATAATGAATTTGTTCAGAGAGTTGTCTGCCTCGAACCCGATTCGTGTTGCCTGTGTTGGGGGTGGTCAGCTTGGCCGAATGATGGCACTCGAGGCTCCCCGCCTTGGTATCCAGATGAGCTTTCTAGATCCAAGTGGAACAAACTGTCCAGCTGCGCAGATCGTACCTCATGAAAGAGTCCTCGAAGGAGGTTTAAAGGACGCATCGAAAATTCGCGAGCTCTGCAAAGATGTAGATGTCGTTACTGTTGAGATTGAGCATGTAGGGGTTGAGACGTTGCTGGAACTGGAGAATGAGGGTGTCAATGTCCAACCAAGTGGCCGTGTTTTGAGCATCATTCGTGACAAACACCTGCAAAAGGAACATTTCCAATCCCACAATATTCCACTACCTCCCTTCGCAGCTACGCCGTCTAAAGAGGCAATCAGAAATGCTGCGAATACCTTGGGTCTACCTTTGATGCTGAAGTCGAGAAAAGGTGGCTATGATGGGAGAGGAAATGCTGTACTCAAATCTTCCTCGGATAACGATATTGACGCAGCACTGTCTAGCTTAGGATGCGACGATTCTGAAAAAGAGCTAGATTTGTATGCAGAAGGATGGATTGACTTTGACTGCGAAGTGGCAGTCATGGTCGTTCGGTCTAGCAACGGAAAGGACACAGATTCTTACCCAGCTGTCAATGCCATCCAGCAAGATTCCGTTTGCAGGGTAGTTTTGGCTCCAGCTCGTGACATATCCACAGATTTGAGAACTCGATGCGAGGAGGTAGCGAGGGCAGCCATCGATTCGCTCGGAGCAGGCGCTTCGGGAGTGTTTGGTGTCGAGCTCTTCTTGACAAAGGATGGGAGAGTGCTCCTCAATGAAGTAGCACCTCGGCCGCATAACACTGGGCACTACACTCAAGATGCGTGCAGTGTTAGTCAATTTGAGAATCATCTTCGTGGAGTCTGTGGTTTGCCGTTGGGATCTACAAAGATGATCGTCGAAGCTGCTGCCATGGTAAATGTTTTGGGTGCACCGTCTGGTACATCGGAAGATACGCTGAAAAGTTCAAACGTCGCCATGTCGATGCCCACCGCTGTGGTACATTGGTATGGAAAAGAAGGGTGCCGAGCGGGACGCAAGATGGGTCACATTAACCTTACTGGGTCTTCCCATGGTGCTTTGGAAGCTCATCTCTCAGAACTCCTGGCGCTTGAAGGCATTCCAGTCTCACTGCTACCTGGAGGAGGCCTCTCTTGTTCTCCTCTGGTAGGGGTGATTATGGGGTCTCAGAGTGATCTGCCAACAATGAATGCTGCTGTAGACATGTTGAAGAAGTTTGGGGTGCCCTACGAAGTTGATATCGTGTCCGCCCACCGCACCCCCGACAAGCTCATGGCTTATAGCCGGGGCGCAGCTGGGCGAGGTATTCGCGTTATTATTGCAGGTGCTGGTGGAGCCGCTCACTTGCCTGGAATGGTCGCAGCAATGACACCTTTGCCAGTTATAGGTGTACCTGTGAAAACCTCAACTCTGAGCGGCGTCGACTCCTTGTACAGCATCGTTCAGATGCCTAGGGGAGTACCAGTCGCCACTGTCGCTATTGGGAATGCCATGAATGCTGGTCTACTGGCTGTTCGTATACTCTCTACAAGCCGTTCAGATTTGAGGCAGCGGATGGAGGAATACCAACAGGAAATGACAGATACTGTCGATGGGATGAGTTCAAAATTATTGGATTTGGGAAGCGACGAGTTCTTGAGTCAGATGGACAACAAAAACAAATCGGTAAATGTGTAGAAGCATTCATATAAAATAACTAAACAATAACTAAACAAAAACGAGGCGAACTACTTTTTCTTTTCAAAACTATCCCAATTGACTTCATCTAGACGTCAAGCATTTGTTAGAAAAGAGAACAGACAGAAAACCCTACACCATCCCAGAAGCGAACTTACCATTATGAGAGTGCGTGAAGCCTATCCTTCTTTCCGCTTGCACTATCTCTTTTGCTCGATACGCAATGACGTAGGTCCGACGTTCTCTATCCGTGCAAGTGTTCCCAGCAGAGCCATGAACAACCCATTCATCATGTATCGTAATAGACCCGCGTTTGGCAGGGGCCAATCGGATTTCTTCAGTATCCGAAACGTCTGTTGTCAACGCATGTCCTTCGTCCCTAGTGCTGCCCATGGCTGGACGATGTTGCCTCAGGGTTTTTGATGACCCTGACCCGACAACGTATCGTAAACAGCCGTTCTCGGGCATTGAATCATCAATTGCAAGGCTGAAGGTGCATGTATCAGTACAATGTACCCGTAGCACATCCGATCCAGGCCAATAAGCCATGTCTTTTGATGGGAAAATAACATTTTTAGCTCAAAGCAGACGGGAAATAGCCCTACAGCCATGTTCCACACTTTATACACGTACCTTGATGCCAGGCAAATGTTGCATCCGATTTCCCAGGCCGCTTATTCAAGAGTTGATCATAGTCCTTCGTCATCTCAGACTTCGGATACAACTGCTCAGCCATACTGGCTGTCAAGCGCTCGTAAATGTTCCCTCTCATTGGAGGGTAATATCGCGTTGGGAGCATACAGTTTACAAGCGACCAGTCTTCGTAAGGAACCCCGAAGGGCTTACTCATATCACAGAAATCTTTTCCAGGCACAGCAATCTCCCTGGAGACAAACCTCTCAAAGACTACTGAAAGCTGATCCACTTCATCCTCGCTTAGGACATCCGGGATTGTGACGCATCCGTCGCGACGAAAGCTCTCGATTTGTTCTGGTGTTAATATGAAACGTTCGTTTGAAACCCGGCCGAAATCCTTTGACGACGCCAAATAGGTTATGCAAAAAAGAAGAAAGAGTTGATATGGCAGAAAATGGTCCATCCTGTCTAGTGGGGCTTCATTGTTGTTTGCCGGAACCTAGTAGAGGTATGACCGAACACGGCTGCTATTACTTAGGAATGATTGGACGATAAAT
>JAAMXS010005631.1:0-14462 GCA_019693525.1 Cylindrotheca fusiformis | reverse complement strand
TAGAATATACCAGATACCATATTATATAAGTTCAGATTTATGACAGATACCAGAAAGAAGTAATCACAAGCAGAAACTCTGCTATAAGTGTTTCTTATTTCACTTGTTACCATGTGCAGCCTCGCAGCTGGAAGTGAACACTAAGCGGTAGGACCAATCAAGAATGTTTTGTTGTTTAGCAATGTGTCGCAAGGCATCAGCATCTGGATACAGTCCGGTAGAAGGGGAAAAATGGGCATTTCAGGGGTGATTCGCATGTTGGGGGACTGTTTTTTTGTTCGCGCCGCATCGCTACTCGTATTGGATGCTGACGTCATTTCGACAGAACACAGTGGTCAAAATCCAAGGATCCATGTTGCTGCCACCTTGTCTGCTATCAATGAATTCCAAAACAATAAACGCCATGCGCCCCATGGCTTTCTTGCTATTCTGGTAGACTAAATATCTTTCTGCCCTTGCTGTACTTCTTTCGATTTTCTATTGACATTTCAACTCTATATATTGAGTCTGAGCAGCAAGAGTCAACGATTGCCACAAGAAGAAACAAACTGCGGAACGGACATAATTGCCGAATGAATAGTAATGTATGGATAATATTACAACAATTATCCAGTGTTGTGTGTCAAAGGACTGCTGATGCCTTCACCCATGAAAATCTTGCTGAATGATTTAGGAAGGTAGTGGAATGTTGCCATAGTATCCGTTATGCCAAAAATTGGTGGTGTTTGAGAATGTTATTTTCTGATAGCTGGGAAGAAAGCACGATCGAGCCGCATATGGTGTCACAAAATGGATGACAAACTGTGACCGTTAGAACGGGCATAACAATTGCAAAGAATAAGATTAAGAAGGAACTGTTCCAAGTGCAAGAGGAGCAGCCTATGATAACACAAGGAAATCCAAAAGCGTGTGTCATCCCAACTCCAGACTCCTCGTAAGTCTACACCCTCTGGATCCGCGGTATTCCTGGTTCCTTGCAGTTGGGTTCCTTTGTCCTGCGTTGTTGTCACACTAGCGAAGATACTGCCACGCAGGCAAGCGCACTCATAGGGACTGTTTCAGCAATGTTGTAAACTCTGATGTCAACAAGCATCAGAAAAGATGGGCTCAATGGCGATGGCGGTAGGGTGACGAACGAGGAAGGGAAAAATTGGGTGGTAGCTGGGTGTGCTATGATACCAGAAGCAGTAGTGGCAGACTTACTAAATGTAAAAATAGTTGTAAATGGCAAACTTGTCATTACATCGTCGCATCTTCCAATTTCTTGCCAAAATCCTCTCGTTCCCAGAGTCCTATGCAAGTAGATTCTATGTGCAGGTGTAAGTATATATGAGTCATTGACCTCCTTTTGAAATCCCTTCCCCCTTCCCCGAGTTGGCCGGCACTTGTCGTATTACTAGTGAGCATCCCAGTGTGAATCTAGTGCATCAACTTGTTCCTGATGCAAGTGTTCGGACGTACGTTGCGCCTGACGGATTTGTTCTGCCAAATCAAACGAAGCAGTTTTCGGTTCCTTCTTTACCTCCTCTTCTTGAAGCGTAATGCGCAAAGCTTTGATATCGTTCAAATTACCGCACATGATGGGGGTCGGCATGATCCTCTGTGCCAACGTATGGACCTCATCGTGGACGGAATCCGGTGCAATCTTGTGAATGCAAATGTTGGGATTTTTCTGCTTCAACTGCATTTGAAAGACTTGAAACCAGCCATTGCGTGGGAATTGGACGATCCATACAACTGCTTTGGGGTGCAATTCCAAAATCTTAGCCACCTGAAGTGCGAGTGAATTGTTGGTGGTGTAGGCCAACTCGGCACCCACCACCAAATCAATTTCGTGCCCCATCAATGCTGCTTGGTCTACATTGTGATCGTCCCAGTCCAGCAGCGATGTTGTGATTTCTGGCAGCAATGGCATGCAGCTCTTGCTTTCTTCACCATGTTCCATGGAATTCATCGAACGATGATAGTCCTGAAGTGAAGCAAAGACGGATTCAACGTTCCGATCAAGTTGTTGCAAACATTCCGGATCATTGTCAGTCAAGAGTACTTTACTTGCAGAAACTTGCTGATGATTTTGCGATAAAATCCAAGCCATGGTCATTCCGACCAGACCAAGGGCACCGGCTCCCAATTCCAAAACGGACATATTCGGCTTGGACTGAAGCTTCAGATCGCGATGCATCTCTTCATGTCCCAGAATCATCATCGCCGATAACACTGCTGAATTGTACCATCCCCTCGCTCCGACGCCTGTCTGAACACCATCGTCGTGAATCATCGGCAAGCCTTGAAGATCTAACGTGATCTCACGCTGAGCTGATGTTGATGATGATGGGACATTCTTGTCGTCATCACTGAAGCAGCAGTCGCACTTCAACGCTGGAAGGCAGTAGGTCGTCCCCTCGTCAACTCTCATGTTGTTTTGTTTTGCCTGTGTTGTGTAAGAGGAGGACGATAATAATAATGACTGCTCGATTGCCCTCTTATGAAATGACTGCTGTCAATACTATACTTCGGGTCTTGGTCTCTTTCACTCTCACACGCGGGCGGAGTGAGCCAAACACATATTAATATGTTCCAAGCAAGACCATTCCGCTTTCACCTCGCTATGCTGGATTTGGCAAATTTCTCAACGCGAAACATGATTCTGTGAGGAACTGAAAACGGACAGGCGCAGGAAGCCTTCTGATCCAAGAGAGATGCCGTCGGGTGGTGTGGCTAAGTGGTATTGTCTCTCCACGACAAGTGCACGACATCAGCATTTAAGGTGCAAGCGGCTGGAGCTCAACAGCTGTCGCCGGGAATGCCAATTTGTTGGTGAATGGTATTGTCGCTGCGACAAATGGGGGACACCAGAATGCAACGAAGACCAGACATCCGAGGTGCCTACAGTATTCCAAAAAGAAAGAGCAAGCCATGGAGCAATTCATGTTCCAAAAACAAAATTTAAATAATTTCAAAAATCTCTGGTTTCCTATATACTACTGTTAGAATCTTCTAGAATTCTGGGTTCGGTCACACCACAAAGTTGCAGGCCCTTTACCACGGATCCTTCCAGCCTCTCATTTCCTATCCTACTAATAGTATCCCAATTCCAACGTCTCTTTTACTTTCTCATCCCCGCAACTTTCATCAGGTTTGCGTTGGTCAACGTCTTAACGGAACGAGTACCGAGCATACTCATAGGCTGAAAATGCAGCCGCGCCAGGAAAGAAGGCGCGAACAAGTCCTCTGGTACTAGTAGCAAACGAAAACAACTTTGGTGCGGTTGCGAGTCCTTCCGTTACATTGCTCACCAATGCCTGTGTCATACCAGCAAATCCACCAGCAACACTGACTGTCAAAGCTTGACGAATCCACAAATTGCCATTGTCGTCACTACTATCCTTCTTCTTGGAGGCAGCTGTGACGTCGAGATAATGACCAAACAAGTCGGTGAAACAATCGAATCCACCAAATAGAGCACCATATCCCAAGATACGACTACTCCACACGATGTTGGTGGGAGATCCTTTCAGTGAAATGCCAGCTTCCACAAATCCATAGGACAATCCTCCTGTAGCACCCGCCACAAAATGCAACAAATGATTCGAAACAAGATTCCTTTCACCTATATCGGATGAGATGATAAAGGGAGGTGCTTCTTGCTTGACCACATGAAAGAGTGCATTCGAAACCACATGATGAGTTTCAAATGCAAAGAAACCTGGAACCAACATGTTAAGCATAGCATTCGGAGTTAGCAACGCTTTTCTCGTGCCATTGGTCATTGAGGCGCTGCTCTCCGCTGCAGATTGCGGACGGAGCAGGCCATTTCCGACACCCAACAGGCTTCCAGCAAGCCAAGAGTAATAGATATTATGCCTCATCATAATGCTGCCGCTTCTGCTGGTGCTACCAGTTGTCATGGCGAGAGAGTCCGCCATCATGATGGGCTCTTCATTATCCCTTGTCGTTGTTCGGTTTGATGATGTCATGTCATTTTCAGGACTCCTGTGATACGGAGTTTGCCTGGTTTTCAGTCGAGCAGAACGAAACGTTGTCATGGTTGAAAAGCTGGGGAGGGGTAGGTAAAGCTCATGAGGTTAGGAGGGGTGCATACACGGATGCATGCAAACACAAAAAACACACGAGTACACACACAAAAACACACACACACAAACTGCCTGGGGAAACAGTCCAAGTTTGGAATAGAGATATGATGGTATCTTCACCAGACAGATTTTTTCTTTCTTCTGATGCAGCAGGAAGAAGACGGTCATATCATGCTCTGCGCACTGCCGTTTTGCGTTCCTTCAACCTAGTTCTGTACCGTTGAGAAGGAAGGCCAAAAGGGCACATCTACGGCGGACAAAGAACTCGTACGAAAAGACCGCTGTATAGTACAGTACAGTATATATATTTATTTTCTTGGCGAAGTTCTGTAGGTGGCCCTCTCCGACAATGGCCCGTGTGGAAGTCTTGTTTCGCTCCCGCATTTAATCGAAATTTGGCCATCTTATAACCTTTGACACGTGGAGGATCCAGATGAACCGAATGTAGTTTCTCTAATAAGGAACTTGGGATCTATTCTACGAACAATTCTGAGTTCTTGCCGGGGGAAACCCTGGCAAAGCATCAACAATCAAGATCGCTGTCAATCACACACTTGTGATTGATCTAAGATAGATAGATAGTTTCTTAGGTATTTGTCCAAGTCGAGGATCTATTCTACGTGCAATTCTGAGTGTTCTTGCCAGGGAAACCCCAGCAAATTCCAGGAAATCACATACAGCATCAACAACCAAGATCGCAGTCAATCGACGTTTTCGCACTTGTGATTGATTTAAAGCTAATATATTGTTGGTTTCTTATAGGTATTTGCTGTGGTCGAGGATCTATTCTACGTGCAATTCTGAGGTTTTGCCAAAGAAAACCCTGGAAACGACACTATTACAAAAGCAAATGCTTTTCTATCATCAGTCTTCCTTGTGTAATGTAATAGGCTATATCGAGGTTTACCATGTTGCTTTAACAGTGGTTCGACATACATGCTTGTTACGAGTTGTCGCAACTATGGCTGGTGCACGATTACCAACGCTCTTCTCCTTTTCCATATCCCTCCATTCTTGCTACAGACTACCCCAGCAGACTCCAAAATAGCTTCTCCCCCCAGCTGTTCTTCCTTGCAACAGTTCATTCGTGACAAGCACACATTCCCCCCAGCTTATTCGTTCCTGATTCCTGTAGGCCTACTCGGCAGCACCAAACAGCACAATTTCCCCCATCTGGTTCGACCACCCAGTGGAGTCAATCGAAGCCCAAACTTCGTCGTCCTTCGTCTCGTCGTCCTCGTCAGCTTTCATCAGTTGCCCTTCCGCATTGTTTATAGTGCAAAATTCTTCTTCGTCCATTTCTTGTTGTAGCAATTGCACAACTTCAATGGCTACGCTTCGGGGCATGTAATGTTCCAACCAATGTACCGATTTCCCCTTTAGACTACCGACATCATCATAACTTGCTCGTCGAAGATTGATAATATATGGCATGACGTCTACCTTATTCTTGTTGGCTCGCCCGATTCTCCGACAGGCTTTCTCCAGCAACAGTACCAAATCGGTATCCACTGGCCAATCATCTTCTGACGTTTGAATTGCCTGTTCTTTCTTGGACGGTTGTTTGGATTTTTTTAATTGTTGGCCGCGTTTGGAGAAGAATAATGTTGGTAACTGTATATGGAATAACCGAGGAGTGGATGTCTTTGTGTCCTTTTCTTCTTGACTATCATCCAGGCATGGACCGTCACGACCGTCGTCGTTGTCATCTTTGTCTTGTGGTTCATAGATTGCCTCAATCGTCATACTTTCCTGTACTTCGATAACTGTTGCAGTATCGTCAAGAACAATAGTACTATCACTGCACAAAGAAGATTCATCTTTTGGATGATGTTCTTCTTGTTCTTTTGCGTCGTCGTTGCCATTGTCCATGTCCCGAAGTAGCATTGCAAAAAACGATTCATCTTCCCCAACTTCATCAAAAGAATCCCATTGAGTGATGACCCAATTATCCTCTGGCTTTGTCATTTCCCTTGCTGTCGTGGTCGTGGCCGTTGCTGTCGTGGTCGTGGCGGCAGTCGTAGGAGGTGTTGTACCAAGCACTTCTTCGACAAAACTCTTGAGAGAGGCAATTGATTTCCTCTGACTCTTCTTTCGCTTCAATTTCCGACGTCGTCCAAAACGAAACTTGGACTTCTTCTCCTTGGTCTGGTGGACTGCTTTCTTGTTATCTTTTTGGTGGACTGGCTCTTTGGTATCTCTTTCTTCTTTTAACCCAGCAGTATCTCTCCCACCAGGACCTTGTGTCCGATTCTTGATAAGCTTGATGTCGTCTTCTTCAGTTTCCTCACGATTTTCTTCTTCTTGGATTTCTTCTTCCAAATCCCCCCTCGAAGAAGATTCTATGCCATACGGCTTCATGGGGACCACCAAATCGTTCTCCTCCTCATCAAACATATCTTCCACCGCCCTCTCTTCACCGCAGTTGCAGATTCCTTGCATGGTGTTGGTAGTTTTTTCCAAGATCGTCACTGTTTTGTTTCGTTACTGGTTGAGATATAGTGCTTCTCTTGTAAGATCGACAGGCTGGTTGGGGGCCAACAAAGACGAAACGGATTCTTTCTTTCTCCCACTTATTGTCCAAGAGAGATAAAATGTGAGAGGCACATTCCCACATCGCTAAAACCTATGGTACTTAGAAAGCCCCAGACGTTGAACGGCTGGTTCCAAGCTAAATCTCTCGCTCGTATGTAAAGAAGTATTGAACGTGTAACATGTGAAAGAGGAACGTTGCGAACAGCACCATACTACTGTTTTAGAACCGAATTAGTTCCATTCGTCGCCAAAAACCCTCATGTCATTATGCACTCTTTCAAAATGAGTCATGAACAACATACTAGTAGATATAAAAGAAGCTTGAAGGCATACAGTAACATCATTCCCAGAGATCACCATGAAATCAAAAAAGATTCCAGAGACGAGCAAAGATTTACCAGATCGCATCTTAACCGACATTGAAATCGCAGAGGCGATGAGAGCGGCCAAGTCACGAGGATTGCCCAATGGATGGACGGTGGATTGGGACAATAAGCGGCAAAAGAAAGTCTGGATATCTCCAGATAAATCTCGAATATGCTACAGCTTGCCCCAAGCTTTAGCCTTCTCAGTCAAATTGGGTCTGGTCAGCAAGGATAAGCTGTCCGATACGATAGGAGATCGCAAACTATCGGTGTGGGAAGTGGAGGCCAAGGTTCAAGAAGCTAGGAAACGCGGATTACCGGAGGGGTGGACCATTGTCTGGGACAATATGGCAAATCAAAGGGTTTGGGTGTCCCCTGATGGTAGCAAGAAGTGCAAGGGTTTGCCACAGGCGTTGGCAGCTTCCGTGAAAATGGGTCTCGTCGTGCCAGCTGAGAAATTGCCCCCGTCGTCACACACGACTAAGCGTGTCTTGACCGAGGCAGAAATCGCAGAGGCAATGAAGGAAGCGAAACATCAAGGCTTGCCAAAAGGTTGGAAGGTAGAATGGAATCCCAGCAAGAAAAAAAGACGTTGGATTGCTCCGGATGGTACACGAAAATGCAATTCCATCCCAGAAGCTCTGAGAATATCTGTACAAAAAGGCCTTTTGCCGTCGATGCCACGCCCACGAACTAAGAAACGGAAGCATGTACCCAGTGGGAACCGGAAACTGACAGAAGACGAGATCAAAGCCTCAATGGAAGAAGCAGAAGCCCGGGGATTGTCCGATGGGTGGAGTGTAGAATGGAGTAACGATCTGAATCGTCGATTGTGGATTAGTCCCAGGGGCACAAAATACCCGAGTATAGCCGAAGCACTGGCAATGACGCAGTCAACAAGAGCAAGAAAGAAAGGGAGATGGGAGAACGACGATAGGTCTTCTTATTCTTCCGAAGAAATGGATGTTTCCTATAGTGTATGCGTTTAGTATAGGCATTATACTTTGCTGCTATTGGATTGGACCCTGCTCTGCCAGTATTAGCAAGAATTACTCGTATTCGCCATCCATTCTTCCCCTGCAGATATTGTCCATCATCGTTACATATACTGTAGATTTCAGATTCATCGTTTCATAGCTTCTGGTGGCTGATGACTCGATCGATTGGATCCATCCTCATGAGCTGAATTCCCTTCTCTGTTGTTCCCTTGGATGACCGAATTCAGTCATCTCAAATCAAGCGTGCCTGCCTATTTGGGTTTTAGTAGCGTATTCTACGCATGCCGTAGTTTTGAAGGGCTTAATCATATATTGCAATCACCTTTCCTATTATTATCGGCTAAGGGAAAAAAGAAGCAAAAGTGCTTCCCTACCACATCATCATCATTGAGAGACCTCTCTTCTGCAGGAACGGACCCGCCCCCCTCCTTGTTGCATCATCTACTAAGTTACTTTGTCAGTGGCAATCACTTACGGTACGCTGTTTATTTCTCATTATTTTAAAAGTAGATGAAACAACGCTCATTCAGAGTCAACCATACCGGTGAACTATCAGACATGAGTGGGCATGGATCAGGGTCGACTTCATCCGGCCGGCGACCGAAAAGGACAAATAGTGGCCCATCAAAGAGAAATACTAATTCCGCGAAGGATGAGGGGATGGGTTTCGAATCTGATGACTCTGAAGTGTTGATTGAAGTTAGTCGACCTTCCAAACCAGCCGGTTCAAAGAAGAATACTGCAAAGAGACGAGGGTCAGGCCGAAACAACCAGCGGTCTGCAGGAACCAGATCTGGGAAGAAGGAAGGCTCAAATCATAAGTCAAAGAGTCGAGGCAATAGTCCTGTACCAACGTTAAAGGCTGAAGACAGTTCCGCATCAGACATAGACAAAGGGTCCGGAAGGGGGAGGCGCAACAGCGATAGCTTCGATGACGAAGAGGTGGGACAACGGAGTTCACGGGTCTCAAGCCTAGGTAGCCGGCCACCTGCTTCCAAGAACCAGCTGAAGCCGCTTTCAACTAGGGTGAGCACATCGAGGCCGATGTCTACGCGTTCAGCCTCCGTTCGAATAAACCGGCCGTCAGCTACGAGCGACGCCATACGACCTCATTCCAGCCGGGGGAGACCAACAAGGCCAAGTACAAGTCGAGGTGGCAAGATGATTAATTCTGGTCACAACAGAAAGGAAAAGATCCCCGACGACAAGAATGGAGCACTCGTGCCGTACTATCCAGAGAATGAAGAAGGCAGCGAGGCAAGCGGTGAGAGTTTTCACGAGGGCGGTGAACTGATTGAATATCAAGGTGAGGAAGTTGTTGAATATGATTACGATGCTGGTAAGCTTCGGCCACCTCCTAAGATGAAACTACAAAGAGAAGACTCGGAACTTGGCGAGTTTCCAGATGATGCATGGTGGCAGAAATGCCTTCGACACTTTCGCATTCTACCCCCTCATCCCCAAGAAGAAAAAATCAAAAAAGAACTTAGGATATTGATCTGGTCGACTTTGATACTCGACGCTCTGGTCGGAGTGGTGTCAATTGCCACCTTTGGATCCGTCACAGAATGCTGCGGGCTCGCTGTGATGGCCAGTATTCCTGGCATTGATTGGAATCTTTTCATGAACGTGATTTCTTACTTATATTTGATTGGTATCTTCGTGGAGATTCATCCAGTTGTACGGGAAGGACCAATTCCCTGGAACTTGATAAATCCAGTCTTTGGATTTATGATCGGTTTTGCTGTGTTTGTGGATGACAGCAAAGCGGAAGCGATCTGCATTTGGATTATGGAAATGGGTTCTGTCGTTATGGAAGTTCTAACGTACCGAAGGCTTAGAGTTATACACCATCGGAAGCTTGAAAGACTAGAAAAACTGCAAGAGGAAATTCCCGGCGAGAAAGGAAGAGGATATAAGAAGACTGTTCTCTTAAGAGAACGGAGAGAAACACGCCTCATCGTGGCTTCCTCCCAGAAGAAGCTACAGTATCACTTTGTTGGAGTGGCTGTCAATGGTGTTCTCGTTGTTGTCTCTTTATTGATGATCATCTTCGTTGCCCGGGGAGGTGGACTTTGCATGGTCAAAGGAGACGGTCTTGATATTTTCGCTCCGGATCAAAGAGCGAGATGTTTCAAATGCCCTGGCGATGGCAGGTGTGAAGTGTGTACGGAAAGTGGTGGTATTGATCAATGTTACTACCCTTACTTCTAATAAAGCAACTCTTTAAGAGATCACACCATATACTCTGTACTTTTATCATTGTCACAGCAAATTGGCTCGGAATCGGAAGAGAAACTAAAAGCGGGACTGACTCCAGATATGCCTTGGGCCTAATAGTTCGAGCTCATAAGTGTAAGTTTGGAAGTGCCAAATTTGTCGACGAGGTGCAGAAGGAAAAATGTGAAAACGACTCTTTTGCCTTATATACTCTCTTTCCATTAAGTACCATGTAGGATGTTTGGTTAAGTTTTCGAGCTAATTTGATTTATTTCGTACATACGCAGTGATTTTTTCGCATGCCAGTCTGTCTGCAGACCAATTGGTGAAACGAAATCCCGCCTAAAAAGGCACAACAACACTCCCCTAAGGGTACCGACAGAGTTCAAGGCTTCCATGCTTGTTTCCAGCTCTCGTTTAGGGGCGTGGGTGTTGAACAGAATATAGTGTGAGGCTTCCTCTTGAGCATCAAAGCAACCATGGAGAAGGATGATGATCCATATCAGGTTATCGGAGTGCCCTATGAAGCTCCAGAGGCAGAGATTAAGAAGGCCTACCGAAAAGCTGCACTGAAGTATCACCCAGACAGACAAGAGACAGACGAAGATCGAGAAATCGCACATGATAAATTTGCAAAGATATCGGAAGCATATGCAATTTTAACAGACCCGGTAAAAAGATATGATTGGAGAATGGCGAACGAAGGAAAGCTGAAAGGAGGGCCGTCAGCTCAAGCTGCCCCAGGAACAGCTACCAGACGCAGCTCCTTCACATCGTCTACTCCCAAACCAAATACTGCTAGGTCGTCAACATACGCCTCAGGTCCAGCGAGAGCACCAACTGGAGGCAGGGGGAGAACTCCCGGAGGAAGAGGAAGGGGCGGACCGTCCGTTCGCAGTTCTGTCGCTCCGACCGGAAGAGGCCCGGCAGGAAGGGGACCAGCTGGAAGAGGCAGAGGGCCACAGACGGGTAGAAATACGGGAAGCCAGCCATACAGCTTTAGAGGAGGGGTCGCTAAGGACGACATGCGGAGCACGATGCATGGAACCTCTTCTGTGAGTAAACCATTTGTCCCTCCCCAGAGACCGTCCCAGATATCACAGGCAACACGGAGTAGATCAAACCCTCCTGTTTCGCCCGGATCGATGCGATCGCCTGGTGCTACATATTCATCAATACGATCGCCAGCACCTCTTTCGGGCAGATCAAATGGTACATTTTCGTCAGTACGATCGCCAGCACCGGGTGCAGGCAGATCTGTCAGAGGCAGAGGGTTTCCTTCTCCTCCCCTTGCAGACGATGATGCGCGCTCTACGAGAAGCTTTGGGAGCAGACCAGGAGTGGGGCGGTCCAGCGCCCACGTCAGTCCAGGTGCCAGACGTAGTTCATCTGCATCACCAATACACAGAAGAAAAACGAGTATCGAAGTCGAAGTCTCAAGAATGCCTCGAACTGGAAGGAAACGTGAATCGAATGTTACACTCAAAAAGAAAGCACACAACCCTCTTCATGTTTTCAATCACATTGTAGAACAAGAGTTTGGCAAAGAATATGTGCAGGATGCCAGCAAGGCTGGATTGTTCAAAAGCAAAAACATTGATGCCAAGCCACTGCTGGAAAATACTAACCCGAAAGCAGTTGTGAGCGTGTCGACCAAGACTCAAATAGAGAAGCGAACAGATGGAATGTATGAGGTGAAGACCGTCACAAAGATTAAGAAAGTGGATGGATCAGTTGACAAGGATGTGAAGGTGTCAGTAGTAGACAAGGATGAAAGCAAGAAAGTCCCAAAGAATAATGAATTCACTATCAAGAGAAAAGTTGAACAGAAGGTTGAACAGAAGGTTGAAGAAAAGAAGAAGGACAAAAAGGAGAAGGACAAGAAGGAAAAGGATAAGAAGGAAAAGGAGAAGGACAAAAAGGAGAAAGACAAAAAGGAGAAAGAGAAAAAGGAGAAGAAAGAGAAAAAGGAGAAGAAGGAGGACAAGAAAAAGTAGAATCGTAATGATGCACCCAAGACGCATTGACTAAACACATATTTCCATCACGTAATGATTTACTTTTCTTTTGTTTTACTTCTTTAAAGGATGCATGTCATGATGCTTCCAGTTGCTGTTTCAACGTGTTTTTGCCCTAAAAACCATCGAGGTAGACCCAGAGAAGCTTTGAGCATACAGGCTGGCATGGAAATTGAGACCTTGCCACTCTCTAATGGCTAAGTTATCCGATTGCAGAATGCCACACGGGGTTTTGCTCAAATCAGGACTCATATTGTAGGGAACCGATTCATTCCAGTTCTGAGTTCGGCGAGTCTTTCATTCACTCGGCTCTTAATAAGATATAAGATTCGACGTAGTCTCCAATAAGAAAATAATATTGATCATCCTTTGACGTTTGCAGATCCCCAGAATCGGACGAAGCCGCAGAACCCGACTGGTAAATGTGACAAGGGGAGTTGCAACAAGGTTGTCCCTACCCCTTGTTAGTTGGCGAAAATGCCCGTAGGTTCTCATGTTATAAACTTGTGCCTTGTCTATCCCAGCAGGGTCGAATGGAAATTAGGATATCAACTTGATTCATGACGAATGAAGCTGCTCGTTCCACAGGAAGCACAGAATACATGTGACGATGGATCGATTTTGACAGCTAGCCAGAACCAGGGAGACTTCACTTCCAGTTAGAGGAATAAAATATCAAAAGCCGACGAAGAACGAATTGGAGCTCGGCGTGTTTGTTCAGTTGGAACATCACACACAGGTTTTGTTGATGATGTCCTTTCAAGCACCACACCTTTGTTTTGCGCCATAATAAAGAACCCAACCAGCACTTGCAGGCTACAGCAGCTACATTTACCATACGTACTACCATAAACGTCATTCTAGTACATATCGGAAGGTATTTCGCTGCTAGCGTCTCATTCCATTCCGTAGATAGACGTTTCGATATTTTTAGCACAGGAATCATTTACAAATTAGATACGAGTATATATGGCGGTTTGGTCCCGAAAAGTGCAACGGCATGGAAGCAGAATTGTGCTAGTCGATTCCTACCTACATCGATAAACATACCATCACTACGTCCTGGAATACCTTCATCTTTTTCCATCCATCCTCTCCATCAACAAATCCAAACAATTAATGAAGGCAACGATTTTAGAATACAGCTTTGGCAACTATCGCCGACTATGAAAAGCCTCGTATTTCTATTGACCGCCTCACGGTGGGTGGTCTCACAGTCTAGCTTCATTGAATGCGCGAAGCACTCTCGCTGCCTTGAGCAGGGATTTGACAAGGATGATCTTTGCTGCCCCCACGCAAACGGAGTATACAATGATTGCTGTTTCCAAGCTGAATGTGTTGTTTACCCTGCGTGCGTAGCTATTGGATTAGACGGATTTTGCTGCCCTAACATGGCAGGAGAGTACCTGGACTGCTGCACAGATCCATCCAACAAATTGTCATATCAACCTTCGTCCAGCCAATCTGAGTCAAGCAGTGTTGCCGACATAGAAGCTGCTTGCGCTAACAACCCTATATGTGCAGCTCTGGGATTGAATGGAGAGTGTTGCCCCACCTCGACTGGAGTGACCCTTGACTGCTGTGAGTCATCACCTGTTCTTGCCCCTACCGCTGCGCCAGTTCCTAATTCAACAATAAGTCCAGTAGCACAATATCCTGCACAATGCTCCTCAAATCCGATGTGCGCAAACCTTGGGCTAGAAGGTGAATGCTGCCCGACTACATCTGGTCTCATCCTGGATTGTTGCGAGTCGTCGCCTGTCAACACACCTACCAATGTACCGATGCTCAATCCTACCGCGCAAGGTCCTGCATCATGTTCCGCCAATCCAGTGTGCGCCAATCTTGGGCTCGAAGGTGAATGCTGCCCGACTACCTCTGGGTTCATTCTGGATTGTTGCGAGTCCCCTGTGACCACACCTACCAATGCACCGGTGCTCAATCCAACCGCTCAGGGTCCCGTATCATGTTCTGCCAATCCAGTATGCGCCAATTTGGGTTTAGAAGGCGAATGCTGCCCGACTACCTCTGGACTCATTTTAGATTGTTGCGAATCGTCGCCTGTCAACTCACCAACCAACGCACCGGTGCTTATCGCAACGAACAGTCCCGTTCCTCAGGGCCCAGCTTCGTGTTCCGTCAATCCCATCTGTGCAAACCTCGGACTAGAAGGTGTATGCTGTCCCAATGCAAATGGACTTATCCTCGATTGCTGTGAATCCTCGCCGGGCA
>JAAMXS010005615.1:0-59857 GCA_019693525.1 Cylindrotheca fusiformis | reverse complement strand
CCCACATATTCATCGTGCGCGACGTTCCGCACGATCTTGCCTCGCATGAGCATCGCGCTCACAGATGTTGTGCGTATGTAGAAAGCTACGAGTAGTCTTGCCGGGCAGTTGTACCGAACCCTCCCCGGCAAATTCCGCTGAAATGAGTATCTCTATCACCCTTTCGAGGGACCCCGACGCCAGACGGTCTGTTTGAGTCGAGCTTGTCTATTGCACATGCTTCTTTGGCGGTTTCTAGAATTTCGATGGGCCTCCTCCCTGATCAGTGCTGCTGTCTTCAATGCAAGAAAAGAACAGGACTTACCGAAAGCTCCTTGGACGTATAACTTGTTGTTGTCCTATCACTTTTTGAATCTAAACGTAGGCGTAATGGAGGAGCTACTTATCCGCTTTGAAGACAAAACTCATATTCTTCGTGTACCGACACTGGATAAGTTTGAAGACGATGAGAAAAGTATTTGGTTGATTTCGCTTTGGTCAGAACGAACAGGATGGTCTAGAAATCGACTACGTGTGTCGTCTTGGCAATCTCCCTTTGTTCATATATCCACTATCTCTTCTGTGCTAGGAGGGAAAGGAGGGTTCGGTACATTGCTCAAAGGACAATCGAGGCAAGCTGGAGCGAAACTAACAACCGACTTTGGAGCTTGTAGGGATCTGCAAGGCCGTCGTCTGCGACACGTAAACGATGAAATCAAGCTAAGGAAATGGAGAGAAATGGAAAAACGAAAGCAGGCAGGGGAAGCAGTTCCAGATGATGAACTATGGAAGACGCCTACTGGTCTATATAATTGGCACCTCATGACTCGTAAGCACATCAAACACTGTGACAAGTCCAAACTGCCGCCTTCGCTTCTCTGACGCTGCTCTTATCAAATGTCGTATTGTTTCTCGTAGCAACATGGGCGGATATTAGTAAGAAGGCAACACACCGAATCAAACGCCAATTTCAAAAAATCGATCAAGAGGCCCAAAAAGACGCACGGATGAAAAAAGAGCAAGAAGAGGCATACCAAAAGTCAATGACAATGTACTTGGATCAAGCCACTTCAGCTGTCGAGTCTATAAAACAGACTATCCCTGATGCCATTAAGCAGGGTCTTCAAGCTGCATCTGAAAAGAAGCGAAAAAGAGCAGAATCGACACAAGCAACCGAGCGAAATCCAGACTCGCTTTGCACGTTGTCAGGTGATATTGTCATGGCGAAGGGTCAATTGGCTTCATCGCGTCAAATACAGAGCAAATCAGATTTTGGCACAGCCGTTCTTGTACTTGATTTTTCACCTCCTATAAAAACCGCGATCATTTACTACGAAGTGGTTCTTGTTACTGGTGGGTTGGCCCAAATTGGCTGGGCAAGTTTGGTTGGAGAGCAGAGCTTTTCGCCAAATAATGACTTGGGTGATGGGGTTGGAGACGATGATGCGAGCTACGGGGTCGATGGATCGCGGAGCTTGAAATTTCATGGTGGAAGGGAAGAGCCGTACAGTCTTCAATGGAAGAAAGGTGATAGATTGGGCTGCCTGTTTGATAGCCAGAAGAGAGTCATTTCATTTACCATAAATGGGGAAGATACTGGGAAGGCATTTTCAACCCCATTCTACACGCTGTTCCCCGCTCTTTCTTGCAATCAGGGGCAAATATTAGAACTAATCACTGCTAAGACCGACTGCAGGTTTTTTCCTGAAGCGGACGCGATTGCAGTTCAAGATCTTTTGTGCGAGCATCATTCTTCGTCAAAGAGACAAGGTGTGCTGTCAAAGAGCAAGAGAAATTCGGATGAATTCGAAGCAAGTGACCAAAAGGGACAAGGGAAATCATCGGCGCTGCAAAAACCCACTATTCCCCTGAGGCCATCTGAGGGTGAGATTCGGCCAGAGCCCCTAGATTTGGCAGTTTATCAATCTGCCAAGGAGCTGGAGTTGCTTGGACTCGACCGATTGAAATCGGCGCTGATCGCTCTCCAGGTGAAGTGCGGGTAAGTCGGTGTCGACATTCGGAATATTCACAACTGATTGACTCCTGACAGAATTTTTCTTGGCAGGGGAACGCTAGCAGAAAGAGCAGCTAGACTGTTTTCTTTGAAAGGCCTTGAGCGCAGGGAATTCCCGGTAAAGGTTAGGGCGAGCGGATTTGTTGAATGAAGCAAATGAGTTGAAGAGCAGAATAAGCAAGTGTAATTGTGTTCTTCTAACAAAAACCTTTAATAAACTCGATCAAAACTCCCACTCCCCTCTTCTTCTCTACGAGGAAACTGCACGTCAACTCGTAGACCTAGCTTCTCTGAGGCCCACAAGTCAAGGAGCTCCACTGGGGGCTTCAAACTTACGGTTTTGTATGCCCAAAGCACATTTGCAATCGCATGAGCACTTGTGTCTTCGATCTGGCTGGTAATGGAAAGGGACAAGGTGTCATAAAGCTCCTTATCCTTGACCCGGAGTCTACCCAACGCGTACAAAGCACTTGCGGCTTGCTTGGGTGAAGGTTGCAGCGGATTCCTGGTTAGTTTCTCTGCGAGAGTCGATGTCAATTCAAAGTTGCTGTACCGCATTTTGCCAAGAGCCCAGAGAATGTTCGTGGCTTCAATCACATTCATATTGGGGACAAGGCTCGTTGCTCTGGTTGTGAAAGGGGACACCACTGCATCATTCTCAACTCCCAGCTTTGCCAATGCCCAGATGCACTGCGCCACATCTGCTGGAGTCAACTCATTCGAACGAGAACACAATTTCTTAGCAATACCTATCGCATGTTCGAGGTAAGGAGGACCTTGTAACTGCTTGTCCTCATCAAAATGACATTGCTCAAACTCAACCATTCTCCCACACGACCACAGGCTTTGAGACAGCTGTCGTGCAGTGCACTGATCGGCCATTGAAGCGGTCAACAAAACGAGATGGTCAAATATACCCATGTCTTGGATGTAGCTGGCGCTGGCGTAGGCATACAATGCCGAAGATGCCTCTGCGGGTTGCAGCTTTGACGTCAAGAGATGGGCACCATAGCTGTGAAATAGCTTCCAAGTGTTATCCAATAAAACATCCTTGGGAAACTTATCTGCCTTCTTGAAAGACAATATGAGAGTAAAAGCTCCAAGAATGCGACTTGCCAGCTTCGGCGAACAGAACTCTGCAGTGTCAGGATCCAACAGTCGACGACAAAATAAGTCCAGAATATCGTCATCTCTCCAATTGGCGATGGACTTGAACCAAAGAAAATTGGCAATCTCGCTCAAACTGCATGCCTCTATAAACTTCTCGTCGTGGAACAGATGCGAGGCAGCTTCGATATATGGTGCCATAACTGCTTTGTTCTTCCGATGCAGCAGAACGGGACAGCGTATAATGCAGTTCACATTGTTTGGTGACAGGGTGTATATTGCTGACAATTCATTTGCTTCCATGACAATATCTAATAGACGCTCGCCGCCCATTTGCATAATCTCAGAGTGATTTGAGATTCGAAGACGTTCGACTGATCCAATAATCCTCGCAAGTTCATCTAAGTTGCATTTGTCCAGAATGGCTTCCATTTTGCATATTTCCAACAGCTCCTCTATAACATTGTCCTCTCTTTCATTGTTGCTCAGCCTCGACCAGGCGTAAACCAAATCTGAAATTTGTCTTGGTGTCAACTTAACATGCTCACGTTGTCTCTTATCCATGACTACTCGCAGTGATGTGAATCCAAAAACGGCGGCTTCGTCTTTGAATTCTTCCATACCTTTCTTTTTGAAAATTTCGTCGACCGCAACAAGCGCTCTACAGAGATCATGCAAACTTGCATCTTCTCGTACTTTTTGTTTCCTCAGTCTTCGCATGAACGCTCTGGACAGGATCTTCGAGTCTCTTCGAGACATGTCGGTTTTCGCCAAAGCCGCCAAACCATGTGATAAGGATCGGGCTGGTATCTTCGAAACCGCGTCTGGTTTAAGAAGGCGCTTATAAATGGGGTTCTGTAACTGTGGTTCGTCAAGTTGCAACCTTGTCAGTGCCTGTAGACATTGTACGAGTCGAATGGGTCCAAGCTTGGACAGCTCTGTTGGATCATGTCGTTTCAGCATTTCTAGGACCAACTTTGCCACTGGTTCCAAACAGTCCTTCGACCGATTGCTTTGTAGAACAGCCAGCGCTGAAAGCAGATCTGCTAGAACATATATATTGATAAGACTTCCAGGAGAATCTCGCGCCAACTCCAGTTGGCCCCGAATGGCTACCATCAGCGATGTGATAAGCTGTGTTCTTACGTGCTGTGTGCTGATATCAGCAGACTTTTGTCGGCTTTCCATTACTTCTACGTGTGCTATTCTTCTCAAAGAAGTAGCACTAACATCCAGACTGAAGTGATCGTACAAATCACATTTCTGACCATTCGTAACGTTTGTGTTTTGTCTTGCATCTCTCAAAGTCTGTTTGATCTCGATCGTTGTCTTGGCTCGAATGAGACGATGTATCAGTTCCGAATCTGATTTAGCAAATTCTGATATGTCTTGCCGAGAGAAAAGCAAAGAATTCGGCGGGGAAGCTCCTTTGAATGGCGAGCAAGTGACATGCAGAGTAAACGACCGGACAGTAACGTAGCAGAAAAAGACCAAGGTGAATGGAAGTGCTCGATTCGAAACGATGAGAAAGACCATGGTGCACTGCTTCTGCTTGAATCTATTGTCCTTATGCAACTACTCGAACATTGCATTCATTGCTGGTTGACATCCCAACTCTCTTGGTGAGAAGGAGAAAATGAATGCGAAGAATGAATTCTTGGGGCGACGCACGTACGGTCGATACACCCGTTCATGTTGGGGAAAGCTAGTTGTCACCAAGTCAGGATCCCCTAAATTTGTCGCGCCAAGATTATTTGCTTCCGCTGTTTGTAGTTACTCCCGTACAAATGCTACGTACACAGCAAGCTGGACACAGCAGAAGCACATACATACACAGCAAAGCTCAAAGCGTTGCAAAAGGTTTCGAACCCGCACCGAATTCAATCCTCATAGTTTTCAGTTTTCAATGGAGAAAGGCAATAATGGGATCCCATACGACTGTTCGTCCTACAAGAAAGCGTTCATCTCCCGTTTCTGGTCGCAACGAGGCCTCCAGCGGCGATGATTCGTCTCCTGTGAAACGTCGTCGATCCGAAGAAACAGAGGGCAAGGAGACAACTGAAGCTTTGGGGATTGACGGGACAGCCAAGGACAACATCCTTGCTGGTCGCAACGTCAACTCTCCCGGTGAATCAGCCGAGGCAGGCATCATCAAGAAGATCTATGTTGAGAACTTTATGTGCCACCGCAAGTTCACCCTTGACCTTTGCAACAACGTCAACTTTATTCATGGACAAAACGGCAGCGGAAAATCGGCCATCCTTGCTGCCATTCAGATCTGCTTGGGCGCTGGTGCTAAGAGAACTCATCGAGCTCGAAACCTCAAGGAACTTGTTCGAAAGGATTCCAACTGCGCGAATGCCAAGATTCAAGTAACCTTGCTGAACAAGGGAGAAGATGGGTATCAGCACGATGTCTACGGTGATACGATCACCGTGGAAAGGACCATTGCCCTGCGAGGAGGATACAATGGCTACAAGCTTTACGATCAAGACAAGAACGAAGTGTCCCGAAACAAGAAAGACCTAGATGAAATGCTGGACAAACTTAACATTCAAGTTGAGAATCCTGTTGCCATTTTGGATCAGGAAGAAGCGAAGAAGTTCTTGACTGGCAAAGCAGAAGACAAGTACAGTTTCTTTATGAAAGCAACGGAACTGGAGCGACTCGATCACACATACGCGTCTTCGCTGGACATGGTAGAAGATCTCCACAATCAGGCTGAGCGTCTGAGGGGAAACTTGGACACGTACATCTCACAAGCCGAAGAGGCGGAGAGGAAGTGGAAGGAAACTCAAGTGATCGAAAGATTGGAGACGAAATGCATCGCTTACGAAGAGATGTATGCATGGGCTTTGCACAAGGATGCAGATGAGAATCTCAAACTCAAAAGACAAGTAAGTGTTGTCCTGTTTCCAAGAATCCTCTCATGTATTCTCCCTGTTCTGATCAATTCGTCAAATCTGTTTTTCCGTAGGAGCGTGATATTTTCCAAACGAAGGCACAGAAGAAAATGGAAGAACTGACACAGGCAGAAGCGGCACAAGGACCCGATGACGAAGAGACGAATCGCAGAAACAACTTGGATGAGCTTACCCAGGAGGCGAACGAGCAGGCTGACAGAAAACAGTCTCTCGAGGTAGACCTCAAGCGTGCTGTTGAACCCCACAGGGCATTGACTCGTCAGTTGAAAACGTTGAAAAAGGAAATCGATGCCGCAAAGTCCAATCTGAACAGTGCCAGGCGCGATCTAGAAAACAGGCGTGCGGAAATTGTTGCAAAGGTTGGTTCTGCAGAATCAGAAGAAGCACACCGCACCCAGAGAATCCAGGATGCCGAAAGAAGGTATGCAGCAGCGCGGCAAGAGAGAGAAAAGCTAAAGCAAGATGTTACAGATTCGAGAAAGATATATGACGATTTAGAGCCTCGAGTAGAACAAGCGAAGAATGAAGTTCGTGCTGTGAGTGGACGGCTTAGGGGTCTTGAAGCTCGGATGAATGAACTGGAATCTGCCAGCAGCAATTCACTGGGCATTTTCGGTAGCAAGTGTGACAGAGTCAAGCAAATGGTAGGTGGACAATTTCTATGTTTCAAACGCAAGACTCATGCCTAACTTTCAACATGAACAACTTCCTGTCCTCAAGGTTGAGAGAACTCGTTTCCGAGGCCCGGTTGTAGGTCCGATTGGCGCCTACGTCAAAATTGTTGCTGGAAAAGAAAAGTTTGCCTCAATTGCCGAATTTTCATTGGGAAACGGGACTCTTGACAGGTTCATTGTGACCAATGAGCATGATCTCAAAATTTTCCAAAAGATTAGAAGAGAGGCGGGTTGTACTCAAGATTGCGGAATCCTGCTGCAGCAGCCATTTGCAAGATACAATATTCCTCCCCCACCTGTCGAAGGAATCGAAACCGTTGCCAGTGTACTTCAGATTTCCGACGATCTAGTTTTTAATTGCCTTGTTGATTCTTGCAAAATCGAGGAAAAAGCCCTATCGATATCAAAGGAAGAAAGTGAGAATCTGCTGCTGACACAAGGAAACGGCGGGAAATATGCCATTCGGGGAAAAATCAAAACTGTTTTTTGTCTTCCCAAAGGTGACAACTGGAACGTCAAGAATGGGACTATAGGATTGAACTCAAACGAGAGACGACTCCGTCAAACGATCGGTGTTGATAAATCAGCTGCGATTGCTGAGACTCGTCGCGAGGTACAGTCTCTAAAGGAAGACATGGAGAATCTTCGCCGCGAGGAAAGCAAACTTGAGCATCAGCACACCGAAAGTATGAAGCTATGGAATAAAAAGAAGATTCAACTCAGGAAAAATGACCAAGAATTGGATACGATTCAGAGAGACATTGATGCTCTAAAAGAAGAGGAAGTTTCTGCTTCTAATTTTGACACTGACACGTCTGAATTCGAGCAAGCGGTTGGCGAAGAGGAGCAGGCTTTGGAAGCATTGAAAGAGCAAGAAAGCATGCTCGTTGCACAAATTGAAGAAAGAGCTCCTGCAATTGATGATCTCAAGGCAAGGCTGAACGAAGTTAAGGTGAGAAACGAGAAAGTGCTTGAGGACATGAAAGCAGCAGAAGAGGAGCTTGCTGTCTATGTTCAAAATCTCTCTCAGAAGCAAGAGAAACTTGAGAAAAAGCGTCAGAAAGTCAAGCAGTATGAAGAAATCATTGAAAAACAAGACAATGAAATACTTGACATCGATACTCAGACGAATAAATACCTTTTGGCTGCTAGGACACTGGCTTTTCGCAGGAAGAAGAAAGAAGCTGAAGGGGGAGACGAAGTTGCTGGGTCGGAGTGCTCCCAGGACCCGACAGCAGAGGAACTCGAAGCAATTGATATCCCAGATTCATCGTCAGTGAAGGATCCGAAGCATTATCAGACGCGACTTGAGAGAATGAAAAAGAGAATACAGCAGGAAAGAGAGCGTCGGAATGCATTGAACGAAGATCCTCATGAAGTTTATGAGAAGTACTCACGGGCAAAGAAGCAACTTTCGAGTAAAATGGAACAGATCAACGAGATCGACTCGACTAGTTGCAATTTGAGTGCCGACTTGAAGAAGCGAAAGCAGAGGTGGAGGCAGTTTCGGCAGTACATTTCTCTTATCGCCAACCACAAATTCAACGCTATCCTCAACGACAAGGGATCGTCAGGTGAAATTGAGTTTGACCACAAAAGTAATAGGTTGGATCTTTGCGTCCAAAAAGACTTCGCTGACGCCAACAGTCAGCAGAAGGATGTCAAAGCCCTCAGTGGGGGAGAACGATCGTACACTACGATCGCACTATTGTTGGCCGTGGGTGAAAGTCTGGAGACTCCATTTCGTGTCTTGGATGAATTTGATGTTTTCTTGGACCCAGTCACTCGTAAACTGACTATTGAGTCCTTGATCAAGATGGCGACTGGGGAGAAGATGAGACACCGGCAGTTTATTTTTATCACACCGCAGGTACGCGATGAAGAGAGGTTTTTTTGTTCTTGTTTCCTTCCTTCTCTCACTCAGCGTTTCCCAGGATGTTTCGAATATCGCCACTAGCAAAATGCTCAAGATACACAAGATGAAGCCTCCTGCCCGTGGCGATGTTGCCGGAGAGGCAGTACAGCAGACACTGGATTTCTCCCAAACCTAGCTAGGGCCGGCGTTTGCTGGTTTTGTATAGAAGTGAAGATGTACAGTATTGCATTCTAGAGCTCTTGCAAGTTTTTCAACGTTTGTTACTTTCATTAATCCATCAGCGATAAGCACTCCATTTGCAATATTGAAGTCATTCCAGAGGGTAGAAGCGTATGCAAGTTGTTGACTGCTGGCATGTCTCCTGTGACATCGTCCACTTGGGATGTGGATTTTCACTTTTTCTTTTCCATAGTCATGGCATCCTTGACAAAATCAAAAGACTTGTCGTTTTTCACCTGTGCCTTTCCATCCAAAAAGGCGAACGAGGTCTTCGCAGCTGCTGGATTTTGCATCACCATATTTCCGGTTACATTTCCAGAGGCCGGCATGAATCTGCCCCCTGAACCATGTTGCTGCTGTTGCATTGCCATCATTTGCGCCATTTGCATTTGTTGTTGCATCATCAATTGCCGGTACGCCATTGCCTGCATCTGCTGAGGTGATATTTGCATCATTTGTTTGGCTGTGTTGGGAGTCATCTCACTGTTCAATGGATCAAACGACCCCCACGATGCAGGCATAGATGAAGCTGCTGGTTGCATTGTGTTGGCTTCGTTTCTTTCCTTGGGCTCAGCAGACGCGGATTGGTTCATAAAGTCGAAGGCAGATCCAGCTGGTGCAGCAGCTGGAGCATCTGACTTTGATCCCTCCGATTTGACTGCCAAATTCGAAAACATGGACGAAGCCTGAGACACGTCCTTGGCGGCAGCACTATTGGACTTTACCTGCATCTCATCGAATAATGAATGCCCTTCAGAAACAGATGATTCACCAGACATAAAATCTCCGAGGAGATTTCCGCTTGACGGCGCAGCCGGAGGTTTTGAGGTGGGAGGTGCTTTGGTTGTGGGAGCCTGGGAATCAGTAACCCTGAGCCCGCCAAAGAGCGAGCTCCCTGCATCCACCGAAGGAGCTGTTGGCGGTGCAGTTGTCGGCGGAGCGCTTGCCGGTTCCGGAGAATCCCCAAAGTCCAGAAGATTAGGCACTGGTGCCGGGGGGGCAGCTGCCGGTGGTGCAGCAGACGCTGTTTGAGCTGGTTGTGGTGCCGAGGCAACACCCGTTGATACGGCGATGCCGAGCAAACCGAGCACACGCTTTGCAGGATCTCGGATAGCAGCCCTAGCATGACTCACCAAAGGAGCTATTTCGCCACCACAGGCATGAAAGAAATCAGCGTAAGGGTTGTTTGCAGCACCTGGCTTTTGTCCATTGCGGATGCAGCATTCCATGACACAGAGTGCCTTTGCTCGAATGATCCATGGCTGTCCATCTTCTAAGCAATCAAGCAAAACTGGGCAAACGAGATCAGGGTTGAGGCTTGAAACAGATCTAGCAAATTGATTGAGCTTGTCTGGAGGAGGCTCGGCCTTCATTCCGCCTGGTGGACAGAGCTCCATAACAAGCTGTTTTTCATAGGATCCGTCCGAAACAGCGGTTCCTCCATTTCCGCTAACATTAGTGGGTGCTCCACCAGAGACTGTGATGGAGGGTGTGGCTTGGTGGTGTTCCGCGTAGGTAGGCTGTCTTGCCTGCGATGCCACACTTGGTGCGGTGCTGCCCCAGCTCCCACCGACTCCTCCTGCACTGGGACCACTTTTCTGCGCCCAAGCATAGGCATTTCCCGAGTCTCGGGATTTATAGTATGCGGAGTCATTTTGGTAGTTTGGAGGTGGAGCTACGGCTTCTGGTCCACGGTTCGATTTCATGGTCCATTCTCCATTGGTTTGTTGCATGAGTTCCGATCGACCTGGGGGATAGTTTGAAGTTGGATTGTACTAGGACTGGTTGATTAGTTTCTGTGACTTGTTAGGAGAGAGAGCACCAACAGAAAGTAATGAAACTTACAGATCCTCCGGAATATCCGCTGTAGCCCGATCCCTGCCTCTGAGAAAGAGCAATGTCCGTGTTCCTGGCCAGCGGATCCTTGATCATGCCAATAATTGTATCTTTTGCCTCACTGACGATATTAGAAATTTGTGGATTTTGAACATCAGGCTCCAGCCTTGGATCCTTAAACATTGGATTCCCAATGCCTTCCATACGCCGAGCAGAAGAAGGTCCAGGTCCCCCGTACGACTGAGAGGAGAAGCCTTGCTGGTGTGGGGAAGGCCCATAGGAACTGGATACAGACGACGCAAAAGAACCTGGTGGGCCTGTCGATTGATCTGCTGGGGTGTCACTGTAGATCGCGTCTAAAGCTTCCTTTGCTGCAACTCGGACTTTTTCATAGGGTTGGTCACCTCTGACAGGATCGGGAGGTCCGCGGAATTGCAGAGCGTCCTTAATTGCAGTCATGGCTTGAGGGTCAATTGACAGGCATCTCTTGAATTGGCCTCTAAGATAAGGCGAAGTAGCCGTTTTGGAAATCACTTTCAGACACTTGAACTTTATATTGGAATTGTTCTTGGAAGCTAGTCTTCCTGTCAGATACTTCGCAACATCACTGCAAACTGCGGGATTGGAAGCAGCATTTTTCGCAATGTCGTTGTACATGTAACCGGGAGTTGGAGCCTCCGAACTGTCTGTAGCTCTTGCAAGCAGCTGGCGATCCATCTTCTCTGAGCGTGCTGCACTGTCTAATGATTGATGCTGGGGTAGTCAAGACCTTTAACAGCAGACCAGGCTTTTCCGACCGATGAGTGCAATGATCGAGCGACAAAGCGACAGCACATCGTTCAAAAGTCGCAGTTCCAAGCTCGCATTCTCGCTATCCACGTATAGAACAGTACGTTATTGAGCATTGGAGTGAGCAGTCTTGCGTATCTTACGACCGTGTTCGTATGTACGGGAAGGAAGGCTAAGTAGACGTTATGAAGTCTAACGATCGTAGAAATGCATACTGTACTTCCCCGTAGAAATCGATGCATGAGTGGGCGCGGGCAACACAACCGACATGAAGGAAACCCATTCTGTTCTCTAGGTATTTATAAATATTATCTGATGAAGTCTAACTCACCAAACAATTGTCTTGGCTGTAAAGTGTCCATCCAATCAATACACCTTGGTTTTGACCTGCTTTTCTCATTCCTTGCAACTGGCAGGTGATCTGTCTCTCGGGCTGCAACCATCAAGCTTTTCCAATAGTTTATTATGTTTTGCCTTCTGCTTTCGTCGGCTTCAGAATTTGCTCCCTATGAATTCTGTCAACATGTGAAAGTATCAACCAATAATGAGGGAAGGGAATGAAAGAGCGCTGGTTTTGTCGTAGTTGCAGGATTTCTGAATCACAAGAAACAAATGCTCGTTAGGAGCCCCGTTAGCTCAGTAGGCAGAGCGTCAGTCTCATAAGCTGAAGGTCATGAGTTCGATCCTCATATGGGGCAAATGTATATATTTTTTTTCTAAATCATTGGATGTTTGGATGCCCATCACCAGTTGGTTTCCGCAGATTCCTGGGAAGGCTCTGGCAACTCATAGCGTAGTCAAATGCGCTTTTCGCCTTAGAAGCCGCTGTGGTGCTTGGTTCGACTCCCTTTTGGTTTGGCGTGTGTGTTTTTGGATGGGCATTGGTCCAACTAGCGAAGCATACCGTTAGCAGTGGAAAGCGATAGCTGACGCGAAAGATCCAAACTCGATTGACGCTGTTCGTTTGTGGTACAGCTTTATCCCCCCTCCCATCTTTCATATGGCTAGTGCAAATACTGAGTCGTCTTACGTCAATTCCTCCATTAGATTCCCAGATGCTTGGCGGTCGCGATCATAGTCATCTTCAAGTCAAGGATTTTGCCTCACGGCGTTTACGGCAGGTGCTATGACACATCTAACAACGGATGGAGTGCATGTTTCGTGCTTGGTAGTAGCGAATGCTCTCATGGAGGGAAGCTTGGTAACTATTCTAGTAGGAATGAGCTAGAGCTACTGTTGGCAATGAGCTTCTGTTTCATACTCCGTTGATTCACGGATCTATAAGTTGATCAAGTATTTAAGTTGACATGTTTACTCGCTGCTGTTTCAATGGCACTTCTCTTCTGTCCAATGCCAAGAATCTTTGCCAGTGCTCCCTTTTTCGTTGAATTCCCTTCCGGTCGATTCATAGCAACATCTTCGTACTTTACGGAATCCAAAGACCTTTCGGAGGAAGCACCCACACCTCGCCGGTTTCTTACTTGCTGTAGCCCATCATTGACCGACACCTCAGCTGAACAGTCAAATGAACCGGCCGAAGACAACGAACGTTGCGCCATGTTGTTTTGAACGGCGAAATCCCTTGAGCTCATTCTAGTATGAGAATCAATCTCTTCATCGGATGCTAGAATTGAATCAACGGAAGGATTCTGTGAATTGGAACGCCTCGGCGGACTGAGCACGGGGACTGGCCTGTCCTCGGTAGGTGCTGGATCGGTCCCTAGAACTTTCTTTGCTTCTTTAGGCTCTACGTCCTTGGGTCCCGCGTCGCTGGGAGAATCTGGTCGTTCGCTTTTTCGGTTCTTTCCAAACCCAAGAATATCCGGCAGCTTCCTCAACTTCTTGCTGGGATCTTTTTTCTCATTCTTCGTCGCTAACTGTTGCCGTAAATCAGCAATTTCTTTCCTCAAATTTTCGTCCTCTTTTGCACGCACTTGAACTTGGGCCCGCAACTCTGACAACTCGCGAACGACTGAATCAGCAAGGCGTGATTCATGGTTGGTCGATTGCCCTTCGCTGATAGCGTCGGAGGGAAATGAGTTCCTACTGGCGGCTTGGTGGGCATTCAACTGGATCAGTTGTTCCATGAGAGATTCCATTCTTTCTAGCTTGGACATCTTTGTGAACATGGCAGTATCATAAAGGTTGTCTCCACTCCTGTTGGCACTAGAAGCCCTAGCAACACTGCCACCTTCATCCAGAGTCGGCTCGAAAGGAGTGTCAGAATGAAATGAGACGGCAGGTTTCACAATTGTTCCTTCTCCGATTTGTGGGATTTCAGCCATTGGAGTGGAGTCCTCGAGCTGAGCAGAGTAAAAGGTATCGTCCGAGTTTCTTCTCTCCGCCAACTCCTCCGTTCCAAAGCAGTGTCTTGACTGGACATCGGATCGTCCAAACTCCACTGTCCTTGGTGTAGCTGCGACGTCGCCTCCAAGGACCATGAGACCTCTTTCATGCTGCCCATCGTCTGGTTCAGGGGATGAGACTTCGGAGTGCGACTCGAAAAGCCTAGCAGCTTGTTCACTGCTAATGTTCCCCTGTTCTAATTCAAGGTACACTTTCTTGACCAACGGGTCGAATGGATCAAGACTAGGTGCCAAAGGGGGTTCTGTTGGCACAAACATTGCTCGAGCCCTAGCCTCGACGAGCCACTTTGGTCCGCCTTGTTGTCTCGACGCTTCCAGTTCTTTCGAAAACGTCCATCTTTGGCGTAGACGTGAAACTTCAGCGACTTGACCCTTTTCCGGAAGATTTCGAACTCTTCTAAAAGTAAAGTCGTGCATCCATGGTAGATATTCTAATGCTGCTATCAAATCAGCATTGGACGATGCAGAAGTCTTCGAATCCTGACGTCTTTCCTCAAACGTATAAAGACCGAAATGGGTTGCTCCTTTGCATGCTTTACCAGATTTCGACGTCCGATCAAAAACAATTGCATCAAAATCGTCCACAACGCAACAGATTGCATTGTGCAACGTGGTTAGTTGAACCCTGTGCTGGAATTCTGCGAGCACGGTGAACCATTCCAGGACTTCGCCTCCTTTTCTTGTCGAGCCATATTTGTATGTAGAGTCCTCTTGTCTAGGAAAGTCGCCTTGTTCCGAGTCAACTTCTTGAGAGTTGTGTGGAGGTTCTGAGTCCGCGATGCTGACACCCGACTCCACAGAATATGCTGAAGATGAATTTGTCTTCTGAAGGGTGCCTTTCTGCGATCCTCGTCTACCTTGTTTGCTTTTCTGGTTCAAAGGAACATTTTTTGCTTCTGCTCGCTTCGTGATTGTCAAGGCTACACCATTGTGCCCGTGGTCCGACAGTAAGGACTTTACTGTGGCATCTCCAGCTAGACTCACCTCCCAACCTAGCGAGGAAGACAGGCCATTGTTGTCTCTCTTGAGTTTTATCAAGACAACACGAATTGTCGAAACGATTGCATAAGTCTCTACTCCATGCTCCATGTGCAATACTTCAGAATGGATATGGAATTCAGCCGATCTACCAAGCTGAGTCTTCCCGCGTTTTCCTTTCGGAGGAAAAGATTTCAGCAGGTCCATGGATCGCGCAGTCACAGCATCATAGGGTGACAATATTTTCATGGGCCCAAAGGAATACTGTAGGCGGAGTTTAAGAGCTGGCTGGTACCTGCGCTCTAGAACATTCGCACTTCTGGCCACGTCGTGGATAGTCGCAGAAAAATGTGTAAAGGCATCAAGAACGCCAACAAGAGGTTTGGCAACAACACCAGCAGTCCCAGTTGCCACTCCACGTACCAATCCCAACGTACCACCTTTTCTGAAGCCTTTGTAGGGTGAAATGATAAGGCCGGAGGCTCCCATTGCGACACCCAGAAGAATATCGCCAACCGGCCGGAGAACTATTGCTGATGCCTTCTGCATTCCTCGACGTTTCCATACCCTGTTCAGATCCGTTGCCTCCGAAACGACAGTGTCTCTATGCCACTGCCGATATTCAGAGTCAAGCGATAGAATAGCGACTGTTTGACCTGCTGACGCGGACATTTTGGCTAAAAATCCAAAAATACCGCTTGTGCTGTGAGAAAAGAAGGATATGGTACCCTTCGCCACTTCTATACCCACTAGGTTCACATCAGTCGGCGATTTCATAATTGCAGCTGCTGGTACAACAACAAGATCACGCACTCCAGACACGAACGAGCTGATGATAGTTGTGGGATTTCCAACAAAGTCGATTGACCCGATAATCTTGTAGACTTGTTTCAGTGTCTCGTTTACATAGAAGTTCTTAATGCTGGAAAAGATCTCTGCAGGGCTTTCAAACACATGCTCGATTGCCTTTCCTTGTAGACGGATGGATGCATCCGACACTGATGGAAAAACTGCAGCGATTATTCCCGGCAGATGGTTGGTTGGGTCGACTGCTCAGATTGTTAGTAACCTAGCCGCAGGGCCAATCAAAGAAGAACTAAACCACCTACCTCCATTCTCCGCAAATAAATCCTCGTCATATGTGTGCTGGCTCCAGCGCTGAAAAGCATCTGATTGTTCTGACTTGGCATTCGTATTCGCTTTGCTTCTCGTTGTAGCAGCAGCTAAGTTGGGCAATTCAGTCACCTCCAAGTTCTTGATGGAGATTGGTCCTTGGTCCGCCTTCTCCCAAGAGTGCTTCTTTCCCTTAATATATGACAGGTTGATTTTCACAAGCCCAAGAATCAGCTGTTCAATGTAAAACTTCTTCTTCGACCCAGCCTCTCCACTTCCAGGACCCTCAAGAATTGAAAGAAGTGAAGGACCAAAAACTTCATCCTGCACATCATTGCTGAAACAGTTCTCAACCTGAGACAGCGAGTCAGCTGTCTTACTTCCCACAAAAGTATTCCTCTTCACATGACTTCTTCGAACCACTCCCATAAAGAAATCCCACAGCTCAAAAATCCAAAACTCTTCCACAGTCAAATCCATCTCCTGCAAGTAAACTCCAATGTACTCGTATGAAACTATATTGCTTTTCGTTTTTACGTTGTCTCTCAGAGCAAGGAACTGGAGTGTTGGCTGCAGATCTTCCATCGGTGTTGGGGCCAGAACTACCGGCTCTCTTGCACGGCTATCTTGATGATCTAACTGAACCCAACCTACAACCAATCCAACTCGAGTTTTGGTTTTTGAGACGGAGTATCTAATATCAATGTCAGTCGCTGCAAAGGAGAGCAGCTCCATAGCTCGCTGGGAATCAATCAGCGCTGCCGAGATCCGACTGATGTCAGCGTTGAAGTAGTTTTGGATTAGGGGCGTTCTTGGTGTATGCTTGAAACTTGGTGTTCTGCTGTTTGAAGACATCGTACGCGAGAATTTACCAGACATTCTGTCTTCACTTTCGCTTGAGGGTTCATTCTGGTCTGGCCACCAAATCAACGCAAGCTGGATGCAGGGTGTAAAGTACTGCTCAAACATGTTGTCACGAATTTTCTCACTCTCTTTGGGCCGCGAGCTCAGACCCATATCCCCTTCTACTGGCTCTGCCATTCGAGGTTCCATGAGAGGAAACCACCTTACGTACATCGGCTGACCCGCAGTGTCGTCATCAATGGTTGATTCCAACAACTCCTCTGCAGAATCTATACATGCAGCGATAGCTGCCCCCAGAGGTAACTGAAGAACACCTAGCTCGGACTTGGAGTTCAGTCGTTCAGCAACGACCGAAATCTTTATAGAGCCGCTCGTTTGCTGAGGTTCGACGCGTACATGGAGGTCGTTGCTGCTGAATTTGAACTTCCCTGAAGGATCTTGCGAGGATTCCAGTAACTCTGGTGGTACAGACCAACGTGGAGTCACCTTCGCATCCACAGTTTCGCTCAACAAAACCTCCGATCCGTAACGTAGCTTCACAAACATCCCATTGTAAGTGTCAGGAAGGTTCAGCACAGTTATTGGCCTTACCGTCAGCCAACCCCCAGGATTTAAAACAGAGCCCAAGATTCTCTTGCAAGCACGTTCGAACTTCAGGCGAGACATGTAGATTGTGTCAGCCCTACCTTGTGCACGTTCAATTGTTGAGAAAGGGGAATCATCAGGAACCCCGAGTTTTTGCATGATAACTAGTCTTGGTGGCGACACTGCAGGGATAGGCCTCGGGGGATTCGTCTCCTTCTCAAGCACTTGGAACTCTAAAACATCGTCCTTTCTGCGAATGCGGCATTCCACGTCCCAAAAAAGCGCATACGCTGACTGCCAAGTCCGAAAGTGTCGAATTGTTGATGAGGTTCCTATGGCACCCTTCGGCCGAAAAGTCCGCCCAACCCTCGAGCCATCCATGGCACTTGCGAAAAAAGACTTTCGAAAATTGTGTGGGAGGTGATCTTGGTGAAATAAATCGCCGCAAACGTGGAACAAAAAACCATGCGACAAAAGCTTTTTCATCATCCTTTTTTGTTCAGGTTGGCTCTCAGAGCTTGCGCCAACGGACATGATTTCAGAGATACCTCGGTCATACCCATAGAGGCCATCGTAAATTGCCTGGCCTTGTTTCATTGAATTACTCCACTGATCGTCCAATTGATCATGGATCATGGCAGTGCCTTCTACGTTCTGATCGTCTCCACCTGAAGAAGTTCTGCGCAAAGCTCGTCTCCGTTGAAGCGAGAAGAAATCATCAAGAGTGTTTCGATTTTTCTGGAATTTCTCAGGTGAGTAACGGGATTGCTGAGCTACCGCACTTGGACCAACGGAGTGTTCGGAAAAGAAATTCTCTAAGCTCTGCTTGGACTTTTTCAAAGATGATGCTTTCATGTCGGACTCCAGCGATTCGCTCATTCCATCATCGCCCAGCCTGGCGGCCTCTTTCTTTTCCAGCCTGTTCCTTCTGCTTTCGACGGTTTGAAAGTAAAGCGCATACAAGTATCGGTCCCTTGAAGTTTTCAGACTATCCTTCAGCTGCGACAAACCAGAATTCAGTCCATTGTTGATTTTCTCGACCATTTTTTCTCTGTCTGCTTCATTCCGGGTTGTTTTCTTTCTTCTCGAAGTTTTCCCTCGTTGCAATTTCACTAGGTTTTGAATTCGCCCAGTTCCTAGCTGGTCTTTTGCTTCTCGTCTACTTTTTTCCGATTCGATAGCATGGGCCAGCTGATCGGTCATGCCTTCCCGACTCTTCATGAGTTGACCCAAACGCCGCTGACTGATCAACAGGAAGTAGTCAATCAACGCAGGGACAGAGTAGATCCATTGTACACGAAGTTTTATTGAGCCGCGGCTGGTGTCAGAAACTTGCAATGTTTCTCCGTCTCGCTGACCCGATCTCCCCGACAGAGGATACCACCCGACGAGCTCTTGCTGACTTCGAAGACTGCCAAGATGGACTGCAGCTTGTCCCAAAATTGAATGCTGCCCAACCATACGGAAATTTCTAAGTTTGACTTGGAGAGTGTAGCCTCTTGTAACTGAAACTGCTTCTTGTGGCACATCGTAGACAAACACTTGATCTGTCCATCGTGGATTGAGACTTTTCTGGATGAAATACGTCTTCCGCTTATTCTTCCGTTTCTGGAAAAAATATTTTCGAGACTTGGAGCGTCCTTTCAGAAACACCTCACAGTAAGGGTTGCAGCTTCCTACAAAATCCGACACGTTCAAGCCTATGGCCTCGACAACCTCCACTATTACTTGGTGCCGCCCATTAATGGTGCTCTCTTCTGGAAAATCATCGACCAGTTTAACGGCATCTGCTTCTACAGCATCCATGCGTTCGTTGAGATCACCACTCTCGTTTGTCTGAGAAATCAAGAACTTGTGAGTATTCAATGATGCAATCCTATCTTGCTCGTAGCTGATCTGTTTCTTAAGCGTATCGAGGTGGCGCTGTAACATCAGTCTTTCATCAGCTACACTGGAATTGTCGGAAACCACAAGCAACCGAGTCCCCCCATCCGTGTCGACCTCGCAATTCAAGAACTTTCGCGACCTGCCAACCTCTTTACCATGCACCGGAAGGAGACTGCGATACCCAATTTCTTCAAGCCTCACGCTGATCGAGGGACCATACCCTCCCCTTTCCTCTGTATCAACAAATTGCTGAGCAAACGCTTGCCGCACCCTTGCACCCCGACCTTTTTTCTCTGTCTCTCCTCCTAGCCCATCACCATCTCGATCTGTGTCAGAATCATCCTCCGAGAACGCATCTTGCGATCCGGCCATGCCATCAAGTGTAAAAATATCTTGAGATTTCGCCGCAACGCGCACACTAAGCTTCTTGGATTTCATTGGCTCCTCCCAAGAGTATGGTTTTGATTCTCCAGGCATCAGATGGTTCCATGGGTGGCCGTCACATCCACGTTGTCTGTAGAAAACGATATGGTGGATTGATCGATTCTGAATGCGGAATAGTGGATTATCTTGGTCCTGGTCCCTGACTACAACAAAGATGGTGTTGTGCCAAGATTTCATTTCGACAGTAATTCCATCAATCTCTGCACGTGGATTAGCTTCGGAAGCTCTTCGCTGCGCTAGATTCAAATTCAAGCTTCCTTCTCCGGTTCCAGCTTTGAGGCGCAATTTTCGGAGCCGCTCTTCAAACGTTCTGAATGTCAGAGTCAAGTATGCAGGTTTAGCGCTGCCGAGCTCCCCATTGTCGGACTGTTTGAAAAATGAGGCAGAAAAACGCCTGCTAGGGCCAGACAAAGAGAGCCTTCGGAGCCCTCGTTTGGGCTGCTTTTCTGCATTCTTCTGTTGACGTCTCACCGAGGCAACGTATGCTAGTCGTTCCTTAATCAATTTCATCGTTTCCGTAAATGACATGCGCAGAACTGATACCCCATCAACACGTAACAACTCATCACCAACATGTATATCCGTATGGTTGTACGCATACTTGCCACGCTTTGTCCCTTTCACTATTATCGTTCTTTCGCCGCCCCAGTCAGTTTCAAAGAACACACCAAGCTCACCGTCCCATTCACCAATCGAAGCATCATCGGGGGGTGGTAACACTATTTTGTACTTTGGTGCCGCTCGAGTGGATACGTGCTTCAAGAGACTGATGTCTGTTGCTTCTGTTATTTTCAGATTGTGTTCACCAGGGAGTTCAGATGCAAAACTGGATGTGACGTTCCATGTACCGCCAAGATCGACCCTCAATTGACGCTCCGCACGAGTATCAGGAAGTAAGAATGGGGCTAGTTCTGAAGGCCCAACAGAAAGGATGTACTGTGCTGATTTATGAGCGGTGGTGCCTTCAGCAATGGTATCTGTTCCACGCACTGCTGCTGTCCTATTTCCTTTTCCATCATCCAAAACAACTGGCCGTCCGAATAACGCCTCATATTGGTTGATCTTTTCTTGGTGATGTACCTCCTCGAAATTGTACCGCCATTTTCGTGAGATCTTGCTTGACTGCAGTGTCTCTGTAGCAGCCGCTGCACGATCTTCATTCACTGGACGGAATACGGAACTGTCTTGCCACAATCGAATTGGCCTTTCAAGTCGATTGAATACAACATACCGGGGCAAGAATCGGACAATCTTTGTGTAGGCGGATAGAAACCCAGGGGCCACATTTACTTCGACCGATAATTCAAGTGACCGACCCTCTTTGCAGTGCATTCTTCGACAAAGAAGGAAGGAACTGGTTAGAAAACAAAAAATATCAACTCGTAAACTATTTGGAAAACAACATACCCAACAATCTGGTAATATCCAACTGAATCAAGGCTGACGCCCCTAGACCAGTCAGACCTATACACCGATTGATTTGTGCCGTCGTAAAGCTGGATGCTTAATGTTTGGTTTCCAATTGAGACTCCCTCATTGAAATTAAACATGAACGCAAGATCTGCAAGTTTCTGTAGCGGAACATCTTTTTCAATTAGCTCTGCTAATTCGGATGGCTGCAAGTCGCACGTCCCTGGGGAGGTTGCCAAAGATCCGGGAGTACCCGAGAATATCGTCTTTGTGTTCATTGGAACGTTGCTTCGCTCTGCGGTCCCTGGGGTCAAGTTACGCCGTGCCGACTGCAGCTTGTGGAGATTTCGATAGTTTCGATTGCTCCCATCAACAGGCATCGACCCATCCCTAGCAGGACTAATAACGGTGCCACTGACAAATGATTTGGCCCTGTCTTGCTTGTAGCGCAAGGAGTGCTGCGTGTTGTTAACAATCCAAAAGGGACAGAAAAGTGAAATGCGACGCTGCCCACCACCCCCGCGGGCATTGTCAATCCTCAGCGTCAATCTTTGACCAACACTGTCCACGACAGTTGTCGATGTAGCGACATCAGAAGAGGAATAGACAGCACTCTCCACAGCATGGACCTTTCCATGATCAGCCGAATCCATGCCACCGAGACCTATATGACAGCAAAGAAAGATCTAAGATTCGCTTCTTTGGCGACGACAGGTATGAGATGGTGGATACTCACTGGTGTCAAGGCCAAGTGATTCGTCAGTGACGGTCACG
The DNA here is from genome assembly GCA_019693525.1 of Cylindrotheca fusiformis. NCBI lineage: Eukaryota > Bacillariophyta > Bacillariophyceae > Bacillariales > Bacillariaceae > Cylindrotheca > Cylindrotheca fusiformis. The sequence continues at coordinate 38,018 of JAAMXS010005615.1, read as the reverse complement.
GTCTGCTTCCCCTTTGCCTTCCGTTTACGTTTTTCACGTTGTTGGAATTGAGCTGCATTAACCTCGGCGAGCTTTCCTCGACCTCTCTTGTCAGGCGAGTCTGACATCGCAGTCAGCGTCTTTCCGATCTGCTTCGTCCCTTTGATGGCCGCTTTCCCTATAGCTTTGAACCTTACCCCTTGTTCTAAGGTTCACAGTGTTTGAGCGAACACAAAGGTGTACAAGTAAACTTCAATTTCAACAAACAATGCACATACCTTTTCCGCCACCGATCGGCGAGTCGACGCCATGATGGACTAGAGCACCTTCTCCGACTGGAGTCCTACAGAAACCTAGGTTCACAAGAAGCAACAACGGAGCATCCAATCCCACCGAGTGCACAGGGACTTGCTGTCCTGGCTGCAGGTCGGCGAACCATAGAACAGTCTTGCGGACAGCATGCATCAATTCAAACCTGCCACCCTCCGGCAAGAGATTGACTACAACAATGGGAGCATGAACTGACAGCGTATACGCAACAGGAGCGTGAACCAGCTCCTGCCTCTTCGGTGTTTTCGCTGCATCTGCCTCCGTTTGAAACAAATCATTGAAAGTTGATGTGGATTTATCTTTTGACATTTTCACCAAAGGGCTTCGCCCAACTTCCACGGCATAGCAAAACGGTGCCCAGACCTCTCCGTTGGAAGACCTAGTCGAACAGGACAACTGGATGCCAGTTTTGGCTTCATCACCTGCAATGTCATGGCCTGACCCATTTCTAAATATCTGCGATGACTCGTGAACAATTTTTGCGAGCTGAACTGCCCGTGTACACAATGACGAAGTGAATTCTTCGCTCTTTCCGCTTGACTCATTTGTTCGAACAAACTCTGAAAAAGAAACACTGGTATCACTAGTGTCAGGGCATAGCCAAAAGCACCCAAGATGACTGCCAGTCTCTTGCAGGGCCCTCTCAAGTAACAGAGTTGGGATAGGAAAAACCTCGCCAGGTCGAATCACTTCGACGTCTTCCTTTTCCGCCAAATCTCCTCTCCTAAAACCAGGCGTCCCAGTCTTATGTCCAAACTTCATCGCCTCTGAACCTCTTTCAAGTGGCCGGTATCTAGGGTCGGGATGAAAGACTAGTTTCAGCGGGTGGTTGGTATCGTTCCGAACCTCAAAGAGGCTCCTCACTGTTACAAGTCTTCCGCCATTGTCGAAGCCAACTTCAGTCAGCAGCATCAGGGCGTTTCTTAGCCTCCAGTCGCGAGAAATCTTGGAAAGAACACTTTCTGATCTAGGGTACAGGGGTTGGAACTTTCTTCCGAAGGTATCTACCTTCACACCTTGTATCCAACGAAATCCTGGGACCTGCAAATCGAGAGTCTGGTTTAGTGACCCTTGGTTGTGGTTGCTTCGTTGGGAGTTCTGAAAGCCAGGGTATGGGACCTCTTCAATAGAAAGATTCTTCACGATCGAGATTGTGGAAGCAAACGTAAGGCCAACCGATTCCGCTTGGTGTAGGTACGTAATGATAGCCGGTTCGGAGCCCATTTTATGAGCACCATCCGCTCGCTGGTGAAGTCTGACCATTTGACCAGTCATATTTCGTAGTGAAAAGGCAACACGATCGTCTTGCTTCAAGGGCTTTGGCGTCTCGTGCAGCACCGACAAATCACTTCCATCAAGGAACTTTATCTCATCGTGAGCCATGGCCCCTGCATGAGAGTTCGTTGGCGGCATCATCGACATTGAGAGCCGCCTCGAAGCCCTCGATTTGTTAGTCTTCGAAGCAAAGGTCTCACGTATCAAGGTTGAAAAGGAATCCACAGTCTCTCCCAAAACTTGAAGAAAGGCACCTGTTAGATTCACGTGAAAGGGGCTGTCTGCATCAATCGAAACCCCTTGCCCTCTTTCCCGAGACCGTTCGTAGAGTAATAGAAATTGAAAAGGTTCAAGAAGTGGTTCCCAGCTTCTTGTTAAACCGAGTTTGAAATAATCTGCCCACACATTGCAATCAGCCACCACATGGAGGTCTTCAGGTGGGGACTCCATTCGATGGACTTGATTCGATACCGATGGATCCATTTCAACAGCAAATTTCGTTGCCGTCAGTGATAGTGACGATACTGACAAGACTGCAACTGGGAGTTGGGCTCCAAGAACAGGATCAATAGCAAATACTCGAAGGTCTCGCATCTTGGCAGAAATAGAAAATGTTGTCGGTTCTTGGTCAGCTTCCTCGACCACAAAATCTTCGTTCAACTTGGAAGGACCGGTGAAAAAATTCATCAAAGTTTCTGACGCCATTGGGATGACCTCAACAAGGCACGTCAACTCGCACACTTTTGGACCAAGGCTTCGTTCCACATTCTTCAATGGAGTACAAACTGTGGGGGGTGAAAGAATGACAGGTGTCACTTCGAGCTCCTTGCCAGCCAGAGCAAGAGAGGGAATACGTTCTCCTCTGAAAGGTATTAGAACTGAACAATCGTTGTGGTTGCGTGCGCTGTTAAAATCATACCGAAGGCCAAAGGATAAACCCTCGACTAGTGGTTGAGCAGACATTATTCCTCGCACATCGCTTCCGCGAAAAGACTGCGGCATTTCGAATTCGTTCACAAACGAAAGATTTAAGTCGGTACAAGCCACTTCTTGGGATGAAAAGTCCTGCAAGGACTTGTATCTATACCAGAGCCCAGTTCTGCTATGAAGCCGTAGACTGGGAGCTCGAAAATCGTAGTAGTCACTTGGTAGACATAATACAGGACGGCGCAGCCACAAGCGGACGTCAATGTTTCTCCCTAGCTGCTCAGTGTACGAGACTGGTTCTTTCCCATTTGCCTTCCTCGCCGAGTTTTTCACTTTGTGTGCCCATCTCATCGCCTGGTACCCAGGATTTCCGAATACGGCGTTCGTGTAGTAGCTCTTAAAGTATTCAAGCAGAATCCAAAGCCATGACAAATCATGCATCACTCCATCCGCATCTTGTGCCCCAAAGTTGATCAAACTCCACCCTGGGGTCATGAACACAGTAAACAACACTGGAACAGGGAGTTCGGAGTTCAAAGTGCCAGAATCAGTGCGAAGACCCCAGCATACGTCTGCCCACGAAGGTGGGCTGCCGTCACACCTTGGGTTGCCAGTCGATGTCAACACTGTCTGAAATACAGTAGGCAGCCTTTCGTCGATTAGTTTAAGGCATGACGCGCCAATTCCAATTTTCTTGGTGTTAAGCATATCGTTGATGACATGGACAACTGCGTCCTCCAGCGACAGAACTAATCCCTGCCTTCGTTTCTCGGAACAACTGGGGTTCTCGAAGTATTGAAAGCAGTAAGGATCAACAGGGTATCGACCTGGGAGATCAAATGTACATCGAATAGATAATTTCTTGAAAATACAGCAGATTTCTGAGCGGATTGATGACATATCTTCAAGATACAAAATGTAATCTTCTGTACCATACGCCGGGAATGTCTTCGGTATACTTGGCGGGCTAGCATAGTCTTCAACTTCTGCAGAGCTAAACGGGAACATTGCTGGCATTTCTTGCATGTTTGAATCCCAAACAGAAAGAAGAAGACATAACTGGGACAATCTGGCATCCAAGGAAAATGGAATCGGCCCTTCGCCACTTGATATCAAAAGTCGCATATGGGGAGCATAGTCAACAATAATCTGGAGACAGAATGGATTCGTAGTGATCTCCGACCACTGCTGCTCGCTCATCTCGACCTCTGTGAACATGTCACCTCCAATTGAATCCTTTCGTCTGTACACAGGTTTTCTTTCTGCAGCCCTACCATCTATCTCATGCACAAATCTAAACAAAGGGTTTTCAATCTTCTCGATTTCGCTCTTGCTTTCCGCTATTGCCGTAAAGGCTCGAACTTGATTCAACTCAATCGTCAAGCGCCGAATCAAGTTCTTACTGAATGACGAAAGCGGGATGGATTCTTTCTCTCCTATCGATTCGTCGGCACAGTCAAAGAATGTCATGGATCCAGAACTGTCCCTTTGCTGGAAGCCCCTGTCACTGTGTTCATGGAAAAGAGCCTCAATAGTGTTATCGCTTTCAGGGTTTGCTTTGAATCCTGACGACTCTGATGGCATTTCAAAGCTCTCAGAAATATATGACACCCCAATTGAAGCAGCTGCTACTTCAAACGATACCATATCACTACAAGCAGTTGATCGCGGACATATGATTGACGAATCATTTACTTTCACCATGTAGATAAGTGGAGGCTTTGGATTCCCGTTCGAGTCAATCACATCATCAGAGTACTTTGCCTTCAATCTTCCAAGACCATACTGCTCGTAAACAAAAAAATGCAAGACTTCGTAAATGAAGTTCCGTAGCAAGAACAGTCGAAAACCCGTAAAATCGATTTCCAAGTGACTGCTAAACTTCCAAGAATCTGCGCTAGCGTAGTACCGAAGTTGGAATGGTATAAGCGGGGTTTTGTCTTGGAACACAGGCTCCAGAATATCTGGAAAAAATTGACCTTCGGGCGTCAGATTCTGGAGAATAAAAGACTGTGAACTGATCGACCACGACGGTGTTGAAGCTAGAGGCAGTGTTTCCAATGCCTTCATGTTCTTCAATGTCACATCATCCAACGCCAAACGGCAAAATGGGACCAACATATCACTGGCGAACAGAACCGAAAAGCATGTGATAACTGCAACACTCGACGATTCAACAGCAGGGCGGACTTGAATTCCAGGGGACCCGGTCAACCCACCCGTTGAGTGCTCTTGGGTATATATCTCGTTGTGACCACATTTTGACAATTCATCAAAGATTTCTTCGAAAATATTTGAAGCGAACAAGAATTCTATCTCCCCAATGTGAATATCGTCGAATCTTTCACGCTGACGGAAGAATAGGTCATCACTGGCTCCCTCGTCTGATCCCAGGAAGCTCATTGCCAAGCCACCACATCCAAACCCGTGACTCTTGTCAAGATCAAATCGTGAAAAAGTAATGCAGTCCCCAGCGGGTTCCCCATTCCCGGCCTCTTCCGCACTGGGAGGGACTACAGTAAGGATCTCTATACCAACTTTATTCGCCACGACCAAGGAAGTAACCTGAAACGTAATGTGCTGGTCATAGAATAGCTTCACAAGAGACAGGCGAATTCCCAATGGCAGTTCAAGCGAAAGGATTGCAGTCGTCGAAGCCATATTGCTGTGGTATTCTTCGAGCAGAGGCGAGAAAATTGTGACAGTCTTCTCGACTGCATTCGATAGAGTCATCTCAACAATCCCAGCAGAATCCGCAGAATCATCGTCAGACCCGGCTAGACCATTTGATGCCGTTGACTGTCCTTCTTCATCATCACTTATGAGCCGAGAAGAGCCCCTAGCAAAATCGAAAGACTGCTCTTGTTTTGATCCAATTCCGAGGGACCCTCCTTCTGGCATCGTATCAAGAGATCCCGGTTGCTTTCGAAAGCTAGTTGATATGTGAACAAGTGCGTCACTATGCGCCTGCCTCATCAATGCAACATCGTCCAGAAAATTAAGTCGAGCGGCATTCGTACAACCCCATGCCTCGTCATCGCTCAGTCCCAGCCCTACAAGCCGACCGATGCAAACCTGCATGGCAGATGATAGAGCTTCCTCGTTTGGAAGATCAAAGTCGAAGCATGAAACCACCGAGAGAAAGTCAGACAATGCCTCCTCCATCACCAAATCTTTTGCTTTCAAGGATAGCTTTTCCGGGGATTCCTCCTCACTGACCAAATCAAGTTGCAGCTGTTTGCAGGAAAGATCGAGTGAATGTAAGATCCGATTCGACAAGATTTCTATTCGTGGTGGATCAGGATCGCTGTGTTTCATTATTTTGCTACTGGAAGCAAGGGTTGAGGATTTTAGCGCAGATTGTGCAGCTTCGAGGAGAGTCAACCGTTGATTGGATAGAAGAAGGTGAACAGAGGATACCTCAATGACCACTTTATGCTTCGGGGATTCGGTCTCAAGGAGGGGTACCCCGTTGGCAGTCAGTAGAAGCTCAGCATCTATCGGGGCTCTGCAAAGCTGATGGGTAGATCCGGTACCAGCCTTCAAAACGCAATCTAGCCCTGACAAATTTGCTACCTATCCAAGAAGAAGAAGAGAATGAGAGCGAAAATAGGACCCGCTTTGCCACTTCAAAGCGCTCACCCAATGACTACAATCAAAAGAATCATGAAGAGATGTCAACTCCAGGATATCGATCATCTCCAAGCCTTTCAATGTCGTGATCTTGCTAGCGAAGCCACTTGCAACACTACTACTGCCAAGCCCTTGTTCCTCTTGCGCAGCTGTGCACATTTCTTCCACAACTCTTCCAGTATATAATTCAAACGCATCACAAGAAACAGTTGCTCGCGAATTTCCAGGCCGAATTGGATTTGGCGCTCGAGATGAAAAGTAGCCGGAAGAACTGGACGAGGAACTATCAGAAGTTTTCGACGCCTCCAATCCGTCCAAACTAAAGGGAACATGAACTTCAAACCCATGTAGTCGAAACGCAATGCTTATGCTTGCCCCAAAGCGCGAAGTAGCAGCTATCTTCCTGACCATCAATTCCCTGGCAACATCTCTTGATGACATCGCTATGAGTTCAGTCGGATGCTTGATGTCGAATTCTGAATGAAACGAAAGGATCTTTTCGATTGGGGTGATATTAGCGTTGGCAATGATCTTTGAGATATCGCATTGAATCGAGTTAAATCCCTCCTCTCGATTCAAAATGAGCGACACGGCCCGTTCTGAAGTCTTTATCCGCGGAAATCCAGATTCAGCTGCATCATTGACACGCCCTCTGTTTCGAAAAGAATCATCAACAGTAGAACCTTCCCAATGCCTTCGACCCGTTTTTCTATTCGACCTTACGCTGACCTCAGATATAGGAGTTGAAAACGTCGGACCAATGCAAAAGAGCTCTGAATTTTCGCCGTCAACAATATCGAAACGACCCACATGCAGACCAATTTGTGAGGCCGCCCCACTAATACCGTGCATCGAGCATCCCAGAGATGACATGGTCAGTCGGACCACCACATTTTCTGGAAGACCAAACCGAAGGAAGTCCGTGGACGACATTTTGGCTTCTTTTACCTCGCCCTCTTCCTCCTCCTCAGCAATGGTAGCAATTGAACCCTGGTCAGAGAAATTTTGGTCGTCAGTCAACACAGAAAGATCTGACAGGTCATTGTTTGAGGAGTCTTCTTCACGGAATTCTCCTGAATCTAGCTGCATGCCGCCGACAGCTTTCCCACTCTTCCCAAACTCGTCCAATGGAAAATCAAAGATGTAATCCTCCTTGACTATGGTTATGTCAAAGCACTTCACGTGGAAAGTCACGGCTATCCGCATCCGTGTATCAACATCCGCACCTTGCCCAACTACGCTCCCCGTTGCTGTACGCCCCGGACGGACGGAGTCTCTACCCTTTGTATTGATGGTCCGAAAGCCTGCACGGGAATCCCTCCTAGTTTCTGAGGAAGAGTAAAAGTTTCCAGCTCGAATATCGTTTGTTTCGCTCTGGTCGCCCCCAGCACTAGAGTCGGCGGTCCCCGATTTGAGCCGGAAACGCGTGCCCTTGCGATCAGGAACGCGCATGTTCCCGCTCAAGCGTTCGCCAGTATCATTGGTCGATCCAGAGCCTTTTATGACTCTCGCTCCGACGTTCCTCGTCCTTTTGATTTGAGCATTCTCGTATTTCTGCTGTAGCAAAGTCATCAGATTTGATCCATTGGATGCTTTGGGGCTTCTCGCTATTGCTGCTGCCTTCCCTCTGGCAGCCTTTCGAAAAATGTCGAAGCGATCCTTCTTCGGCGTGGGGTCGCCAGCGTATGACTCTAGAACAGTTGCAGGCATTCTTGATAATCCCTTCACTCGGATAGATCGCGCAATAGACCTATACAACAGAATTTGCTCAAGAGGAAGTTCATCTTCTATTCTCAACAGTTTTTCTTCCCTCCCTTCTTCTTCGAATGGCCAGACATCATTCTGCCAGCTCTTCTCAAGCCGCGTGGCAATGTAAAGGTTAATGTATTCCTGCCTCTTGTATTTCTGGCGTTCCCAGTCAAACGACACATACATTTCGAAAAAGTTCCTCCTTCGATGTTTCTTCTTCCGTATCTCCCAAAAAACTGCTCTCATCACATAGCTCCACCACTGCCTGATAACCACGGAGCGAGGTGACAGAGCCGGTGCAGTCTTAATTTGAAGCTTAACTTCTTCTGTGTCCGTGTTTCCAGGAGAATCAATTGTTCGCAAACTCCTCAACTGCGTAATGGAAAGAAAAGAGCCAAGCCTTGACGATGGCTTTGCTTCGGGTGGAGAATCCTTATTCTCCTGCGCAACCGGTGTGTCTGTATAGTCAACGAGGATGTCTCGCGTTTTACTTGAGGATGTATATAGATCTCTGGCAGTTCTTATAAAGACTGTCGGCCTTCCATTCTGAGTTTTGCGGACATCTGAAACAAAGTAATTCAAAAGTGCATAATGCCGATTGGAAAAGATAATTCGTACATCTTGAAAATTCACTTTGCATTCAATTTTGGGAACGGGTTGCATTGGCTTTTCTGCAATTGCGGACGGTGATTCAAGAACGCTTCTACCCTCACGGCCAGATGTCCCTAGGGAAACTCCGGACTTGATCGACTTTGCTGATGGAAAACGTGATACGCCCATATTGTCTGATGCGAAACGGTTCAGTTGCGGAGGTGTGACTGCTTCGCCCAAATTCGTGCGTGCTCTTCTATGCGTTCGATGTATCCGTTGAACACCTCCAGGAGTTGGAAGTCCTCGATCTCCCAGTTGTCGGCTAGAAGCCGCGGCACTGCTAGCCCTTCTCAAATTCCCACGCCTTACACCGTCGAAGGACAACGAGTCTGTGCTTGCAATTCTCTTGAGGTTTCTCCTGGGCTCTCTTCTTGGGCGGTCGACTGAGCTCGACCGGGTCCGCACCGGCGGCACACGTTCTCGCTTCCCTCGGCGTCGCTTACTGGATGCCGTACTGTCGTTGCTTGCGACAGTGGATGAGGTACCCAAACTTTGGTTTTCCGCCGACCGTTTCTTTCGTCGCTCGGGCGGGAACGGGTAAAAAAATGAAAAAGAGAGATCGAAATCAGTAGGTCTTAGAATGTAATCGTCTGCTGACACGGAAGTTGAGAACTGTAGCGTCTTCGGAACCTTAGCCATCGATACCACCTTCCTCACAAAAAGTCCCATTCCTTTCTGACTGACCGTCTTATCAACATGTTCTCCATCATCATAGGCACTTTCGTAAACAAAGTTGTCTGGTGGTATCATCTGCGGTGCTGCAAAATCATCAGTTCTGTCTGAGGTTGAACTATCTTCAGCATTGATAGTAACCTTGGTTCCATCCTTGCCGGCGTGAACCTCAATAGATTGGACAATACAGCCGATTTCTACACCACCCTGCGTGACTACGACTCGAACTTTCTTTATTGATCCTTGCAGTCCAGCATAGAATCTCCAGAAGAAGTCGGAAGTGGCGTTCTTCACCCATCGGTCAAGTCGTCCTGAATCGCCTTCGGCCTTCTTTTCTTCTTTCTCCCTTGCTGCCTCTGCTCTAGCAGCTTCTTTCTCTATAACGTTCCTTCGGTAGATGTTGTTGAGATAGAGAGCCATTGGCATTCCTTGCAAATGCCGTCGTTCGGCTTCATTCAATCTTCGCTGTTTGGCGTCTCGGTAGGCCTTGGAAACGGCATGCTGATTCATTTGTCCCTCGTTCTTGTCCTTTGTCGCTTCTGTAGTTTGATCTCTATTCATTCGCTGCGCTTCGGCTTCCTCTCTGCTTTGAAAGGCTAGAACAATCGATACATCGCTGATTTCCACTTTGACATCCCCCTGTCCCCATACAAGCCGTTTCCATGGTATTCTGATCCGCATGTGACCTATAGTTCCAGAGACGAGTTTCATATGCAGGGGCGGTTTTGAATACGGATCAGTATGCGGCTTGTTTGCAGCATGATTCAGCAGTGGATATATAGCATCTTCTCGTAAATTTACATTGGTTAAAGACAGATCGCCCGACCAAATTCCCAATCGAAGCTGCGCAGGGTCAAATTCGAGGAACTTGGAAAGAATTTCTGTGACCTTTTGGGACGGATTGTACATGTAAGATGTCATGATCGTCCTGGTCACCTCTGCTGTGGAACAGTGTTGCTGGAGAAGAGTCTATGCCGCTGGGTGGGTTTGATGCAAATGGAGGCGCTGGCGAGGTGACATGTGACTTTTTTCTGCAGTGGCAGTGCTTACATTGAACGACTGAGTTCTTTGTCACATAGTCCCGCTGGCGCTTGTGTGACACGGATACGACACCTTGTATACTATCAATCAATATGATCACAACGTCCGTTTTAGGTTCCGCGAGCATGTCGGTTCATGGATGCAGATAAACAACACCCCAGCGCAGCTTGGTGGCCGAACGTTGAAATGGTGACGTCAAAGGAATCCCAACCGCACGAAATAACGCGGATTCTCAAAGCGTCTTTAGCATCCAGAGATTTCCCTGCACACGTGCAGGGCGCAGGCTTACAGTAGTTTGTAGTTGATATAACAAGCTATAGCGCGAACCCATCATCATCAGTTTCTAGCTTCGGACAATGGTTTGTGTTTGAGTAATGTCTTGCCAAACTTTATTCAGAAGATTGTCTCTATCAGCAACAGAACCTCTAGTTTCTTGTAAAGCCTGCGGCGTTCGTGATAATGATAATCCAATACTGGCCAGCAACTATTAAGATTTGACAAACCTGGGACACATTGTTTTATGCCCGTTCTTCCAGTCCTTTTTCTGGCAGGATCTTGAGCAGTACCAAACTGCACTGCATGCTGAACACCGAAGAGGTGCCGACTCATAGCACACTCCACAGTAATGATCAACGTCGTCTTCATTCCCAAATGCTCTGGACGACAGAAGAACCTTCCAAAAAGGAACTGAAACAACTTCATCGTACGAAAACGATACGAATCGGGACACATTGCGCTCAGAGTTTCTTTGGTAATTGTAGCACACGATTTTTTTTGGGTTGTGCTTCTTCATTCCAGGAGCGAGATAAAAATCAGGCAATGCCGTTCCAGGCATCAAAGCAATACACGTTGATACTTCCAAGAGAGCATCAGGGTGCATTTTGTTCACCAAAACCTTTCCCTTCCGCAGTAGATTAAAGAGAATCGACCCATCATCGTCTGGTTTCTTTCCCCCAAAATATTGTTGCACACGGAGCCAGTCCATAAGCCCAGCCACCCGCTCCCACGCGCACTTTGTGGAGTGTACAACACTCTCAGCTTCATCCAAACATCCAGGAGAATAACCGTCTGTCGGCTGGGGGAGGTCGATGTCGCCCAGCAGCAATGAAGGAACATAGTTATTGCACATCAGTGCCTTTGCCAAAGTGTCAACCAGGTCATCTTCAGAACAGACGCCCAGTTTATACTTCAGAAAATCAATAATGACAAAGCCGTATCGAAAGAGTGTAGATTGACTTTTCCTTCCTTCCTCATGCTTTTCAGCAATCTCTTCCGCTAGTTTATACTCTCCGTTCTCAAGGAGCGCACTGAACAATAGATTTCGGACCCCTTGATTGTCATTTGGATTCACCTTGAGCAGGTATTGATATTTCTCAATCGCATCACTTGTTTTGCCTAAATCGCTTTGGACAACAGCCAAGCCGTGGTAGGCTCGAAGGAAGGGGCGATGTTCGACGTGACCCCATTCAATTGTAGGTTGCTGCTCAAGATCGGGCCAAAGCAGGCGGGAGGATGCTAGTGCGAGCTCATAGGTTTTTTCAGCCTTTTCTAGTTCTGGTGGGTGTAGTTTGTGGGCATAGATGCTTGCCCATGCATTGAGAGCATCCACGCTAAAAGGAAAAATGCGCAATGCCTTCCGCAAGAGAGAAAACTTCTGACGGACAGTTGCTGCTTCCCACGCATCGTAGACGTATTCCTGGCTTCTGTTGTCGGCAGCGTATTGCTGGATTGGTGATAGGAAATCTGGAGGAGATGAATCGTACTTTCTCAGCTGCGATGCTGGTGGTAGCCTTGGAATTGGAGGATTTTCCATCTTGATGAGTTCAATACGTTTCGCAGTTACAAGTAAGAAGACAATTTATCAAGACAAAAGACCAGTCTCTCTGTACATGACTGCCTTGAGAACGTTGTCGTTTTCTGATGGCCAGCATTCTACAGCTTTCTTTTAGAGAAAGCAGGCGATAGCGAAGATCATCTCAGAATCAAAACGTCCCGCGTGATGCACACGTCCCCGCGGGTGGGTGCGTGCGGAATCCTGACTTGTTTGAAGACTTGCATGTCGCATCGGTGAGGTCTTGCTTGATCGCAACAAGATGGAAAGCAGTTGTAAACAGCTTGTGCTGAATAAAGAAGTCATCGTTCCTCCCATCTCGACTAAGCCATGAGGAGACATGACATATGTTCAATCCTGCTTGTGCCAGTGGCAGTAGTTTTCGTCTCATTTCTTCCCTTCATCACAGCCTTTGCTTCTACATCCTCATTGCTGCCATTGCAAAAGTCGTTTTCAAAATCCAGCTTCCCGCCTCCCAGCAACATTGTCTTGTACTCTGATTCATACAGCACCAGAACAAGTGATGATGGAGAGGGCAGTGATTGGTTGACAGACACCGCATCTGAAGTGAAGCGGAGTGTTCAAAGAAACGAGATGAAGAAAAAGTTGATGCAACTGTGTGCTTCGTACGACCGGGGATACGGGGCTTCTCCATCTGCAAAAAACCAGGTAGATGACTTGGTGCTGCAATTGAAGCAATTGAATCCTACCAAGGAAAACGCCGCAGCTGGCATCGACGGAGGCCCAACTTCTGGAACAGTCCCTTTGCGAGGCAACTGGAGAATGATATGGACCACTGCCCTCGATGTACTGAATTTGGGTGCCAATCCTATCATCGCTCCAGGGGCAATTTACCAAAAGATAGAACCTCCCGTAGCCACCAACATCATCGATTTTATTCCCAGGATACAGACGCTCTTCCCATTCTCGCTATTACCTCCGTCCCTCCTGCGAGCTGAAGTCAAAACGAGAACGTCCTCCCGCCCCATGCAGTCCTCCAACCGAGTGGGCCTAACGTTCGAAGCTGTCAAGTTGGAGCCAGTAGAAGTTTTGGGATTTCAAAACAATGGTAGTTTCCCTCCGTTTTCCGTCAATCTTCCACAGATCAATTTGCAAGACCTTCCAGGCGTCGCTGCAGATGGGAACACACCCGGCTACTTTGACGTAATATATCTCGACGACGAGATGTTGATCATTCAACAGAATGAGCCTGGTGGATACTTTGTTTCGATTCGAGCGCCCAATTGCGATCCTTGAAACTGCTACATCAACTCAATGAAGCCAATTCTCTTCTTCTCGAGAACTGTGCACCCCTCGGTGAGAGTGCGAATCTACGGCACTACTTTATATGCCTTCAAAGTGACAGTTACGACTAACATAATTGAATTCGTGCTATATTTCGACTCCATACCCACTAGACTTGATTAGTTTGCAATTTGCTGACTCTAAACGACAGCCCGAAAAGGGTTCAGCCGCCAATTGCGACTAAGGGATATCAGGCAGCGACGAGTGACAGTTGAGATTAACGGAATGGGAATAGCCTTGTTGTTCGGCTCCAAAGTGCGTTGTATCTAAACGGTCCATACCAAGCTACCGTTTGTTCTAATCTTAGTTGTACTATTGCAATATGAGTTTTGTTGTCCAATTGCTACATGGAAGAATCCCAGTGAGATGGACCAGCAGCTGGTACAACACGGACAATATTGGCAGCACCGGGTGTTCCAAATGGGAACCCGGCAGTGACAACAAGGAGATCATTCTCGGTTTCCACGAGACCTTTTTTCTTTGCCATGTTGCAGGCATCCCGAAGCATGGATCTGAAGTCATCGGTGTCGATCTTGTCGGCATCACTGAATTCCGAGTATACACCCCAACTCATTGCCAATTGCCGGGCAGTCTCTTTCAAAGGGGAAACAGCCATGATTGGAACATCGGGACGCTTTTTAGAAGCTCTTTGGGCGGTAGTACCTCCAACTGTAAATGTAACAATGCACTTGGCGTTGACGGTTCTGGCAATTTGTCTCGCAGCAAGGATGATAGCTGCTGCTGCAGTTCCATCATTGGGTGGATCAAATGACTGGAGGTACATGCGATAGTGAGGGTCGGATTCAACGCGATTAATGATTCGCTGTTGCATCAATACAGATTCTTCTGGAAACTATAAGCACGATAGAAAAACACGATCAGCACGGGTAGGTGAAGATCAACAAAATCCACTTTCCATACTTACCGCCCCAGCTGCACTCTCGGCACTAAGCATGATTGCATCAGCACCATCGTAGATAGCTGTAGCCACATCACTGGCTTCCGCTCGTGTAGGAGTTGGAGACTCAATCATTGATTCCAACATCTGAGTTGCCACAACTACTGGTTTTCCTTGCAGTCGACACTCATCGACAATTAGCTTCTGCAGGATGGGACTAGAAAACGAACAAACGTAAGTGCAACACGAGAATAACTTCTATCTTGCACCATAGCCATGAAAATACGTACACATCTTCAGGGGCACATTCCACGCCCAGGTCTCCACGGGCAACCATAATACCATCAGAAAGGTTAACAATTTCTCTTAGAGAGTTCCCCTCAAAGCAACTGGGCTTTTCTATCTTCGCCATGACGTGAGGTCGAATCATGCTATGCGGAAGGTGTTCCAGAATCAATCGATTGATTTCAACGATATCTTCAGGTCTCTGAACAAAAGAAAGAGCCACCCAGTCGACTCCAATTTGAAGCATGAATTCCAAGTCGGCACGATCTTTTGGTGTTAAGGCAGAGATCTCAAGTACAGAGTCGGGTGTATTGACTCCCTGTTACAGACAAATAAGATTAGTTTGGAGTTGATCCTTCGTCCAAGTATTCAGGTGACAAAAACATTACCTTCTTGTCCTTGATTCTTCCTGGTACATCTACGGAACAATCCAAGTATCCTGGTCCAGTACCAACAACAGTCACTTTGACTTTTCCATCATCGATGAGAAGCGCGTGCCCAACTTCAGAAGCGTCGATGATTTCAGGATGCGGCAACATGACGCGTTGGTTTGTGCCTGGTGTTGGGTCGAGATCGAATCGAAAAATCTGGCCAGCCTGAAGCATTTCCCCTTCTGGGTTTGCAAAGTTTCCAACGCGCAGTTTTGGGCCTTGCAAATCCCCTAGAATTCCAATAGGGTGATCATGCTTTGCTTCCACTTGTCTAATGATGTCCAAGAGCTCCTTTTTCTGTGCGTGTTCTCCGTGGCTGAAGTTGAGACGGAAAACGTCAGCTCCAGCCAGAAAGAGTTTCTCAACCATTTCAAATGAAGAAGACGCTGGTCCAAGCGTGGCTAGTTGCTTCGTCTTTTTCCTCCATCGCGCTGCTTGTTTGTAGTGCGGACCAAAGAATCCAGCAGAATCAGAGGCAGAAGCTTGTCCGTATCCATTGGTGACACCGTTTGGCGCCTGACGTTGGACAGCACCATAAACTGGCCAATAGGAAGTCGGGGCATTGCTCAGTGCCGTGGTAGACTTCTTAGCGGAGTTACCGACTGTAAAGGCAAGAGCTGGAGAAAGCGCCACGATCGCAAGTGCAGAGAGAGCATGGACTTTCATGACGATGCTTTGAAGATAGTGGTTTGCTTGACACTTCCAATGGACACAGCCGTCGCTTCTTTTTAATAAGAAATGATTGCCAAGAACTGACGTTTTTGAATTTTCGATGTTGGTGGCAGAAAATTGTTAGTACGTTTTTGAACAGTGAAGCTACGACGAAAAGGATACTTCTTGCGCCGCGATGATATATTTAGCATACATAGGGTTATGGTGACATCGATGATACTCATTCACTCTTTTCCAAATGGATGACGCAAGCACACAAACTACGTTTCATTCATTCTGTTTTTGTTGAAGATCGACCGGCTTTGTGACCCGTCTGTTTGTGTACGTTCAGCTTCAAAATGGTGCTTCATTCAAACAAGTGACGAGCAACAACACAGCGGGCAAAAATCACCGGACTCTGCCCCCATTAGAGAGTTTCTCCTCCTTGTACGAACATGATGCTCTTCGAAAACGACACAAACAATGTTTCAGACGATGTTGCCAGCGCAGTTGTCGATTCTACAGTTTCCACGCTCCCAGAGAGAACATTCTCAATGCGTCGCAACCTAGTGGAGATTGGTCTGCCTCTTGGACTGCAATCTATTGGGCAGGAGACCTTCCTTGGATGCTCTGCATTGAAGAATATTGACGTCCCTTCGACAGTAACCGTGATTGGAGCTGGAACCTTTCAGGACTGCGCCAGCCTAGCTACCGCAACGTTTGCCACAAAGGGACTAATACTTATTCCTCCAAGATTATTCCAGAACTGCTACAATCTCCGAAAGTTTCTCGTGCCCCAAACTGTTTCGGCCATTGAAGACGAAGCATTTCAACATTGTCTTCAGCTCGTCTCAATCGAGCTTCACGGTGGAGAATTGACAACGATTGGCTCTCGATGCTTTGAAGGGTGTGAATCGCTGAGGAATATCTGCCTCTGTCCGCAGGTCTGTTCTAACAGTCTGCTTGTAGCCGAGGATGCATTTGATTCCTGTGAGTCCCTCTTGGAGCTATCGAGTGAACCAAGGGATACTAGTACATTGTTAAGAAGTCGCTTCGATGGATCGCACCTGCACCAGCTATGCTATGCTCAAAGTTTTATGGCTCCAGATAGAATCCTTGAATTACTTGGCAAAGCAGGGCGAAATTTGAGCACAAAAGATCCCTTTGCCATGACCCCGTTGCACGTCCTTGCACTGTCGACTAAACCCAATATGGCCCTGTGCCATGCCTTGCTCCAAGATTACCCAGAAGATTTGTTGGTCGAAAACATTTGGGGCGATCAACCCCTGCATGAGGCTTGCGCTTGTAATGCCCCGTTGAATATGATTCGACGGTTGGTGGACACTTTGGTGGAGAAGTTTCCAGACCAACCGCCAGACTGGGTATCTCTCATTCACCGAACAGACTCCGCTGAGATTATCCAATACCTCGTTCTGACCAGCCTTGCCACGAGAATCAACTACCTGGGATCGGAGAGATGGCGCTGCAGCATTATGCGTGCTATTGAGGAACTGGGAGCACCACCGAAGGTAAATTCCATGATACACTACAATAGAAAGGGGCTAATTGGCAAGACTCGAATCATCCAGCAAATTGGCCTCATTCATCATCACTTGGATCAGTTGCTACGGCTTGAAGTTCTGTCTCTACTCGAGTTGACGGTATGGAAGGCGAAAATGAAATGCTCACCGAAGCTTGATAAGTCGACTTGCCGAGTGCGATGCGGGGTAGAAGTTGTCATTAAGAATGTGTTACCATTCATGGACTTCGCTGGTACGTCTCTCATTGATTGTCTTAGAGACTTCTGATTTGATTCGCTTTCTGAAACTTCCGTCATAATTGTTTCTTGCATACAGATCTTGTTAGCACCAATAGGCTCACGCAAACTGCTTGACCAGTTTGTCAATACTTGACTTTGTTTCTGTACGTCATACACCAGCAAACGATGGCACGATTGCAGGGTACAAGTGTGCACGCCTGCTTTCTGATCACTTAGTGATCGTGAATTCATAATACTTCAAAACTAGGGCGAGTCTGGGTCAATCCACACTGTTCTTTCAGCTGGACGGTGGTTTTGCATTTTATCAGTGCCAGAGTTTCTGGTATCATACCGCCACCACCTAGCAGAGTCTCATCACAACCAACCATAGTGCGGATTATTCCTGTTTAGCTGTCCTCTACGATATGTCCAGACATTCTGCTACTTTCAATTAGATTCTACTGCCTACTGTCCGATGGGCTATGCGTATCATACGCTATCGTTGGCTAGAGATTACATTCCAAGCGTTAACGGACGGTGCTCTGCCGGCTCGCGGTACACATTTTATTAGAGCCATCATGAAAGAATTTCATCGACTCCTTCGACACAACATATCATAGAAACCAAGTGGCTGCGATCTGCAATGACAACAGAAGGCTACAACCATTTACCATTCTTTCGTCTCCCTACAGGACAGACTGCACAATGAGGATCGGAAGCAAGAATCGGAAAATCAGCAACACCTATAGGAAAGAAACGAGACGGAAGTGCGGATTCTTCACTGTGTTGGCTCTTGTTGCCGGATCGTCCTTTCTTTTCCTAATACAATTGAATCGTTCGGTGATCTATTCACTGAAGCAAGAAGACGCTGCGGCATCTATTGAACGTCATTCTCTGGAAAGTTCTACAAATGATCAGCGAAATAGAAAAAATGCAGACAATGAAGTAAGGATAAGAAGGAATAAAAATGACCAGTCGCAACCAACACAAAACTGGAGCCCGCAGCAGAAGGAAGAGAACAAGGTCAACCAGCAGAAGGAAAAAAGCAAGGTCAAGGCTGCAGAGATTGTTGATACTCGATATCACTTGGTGTTCTCGACTAGTTGCACGAAGAATGACTGGCAATCTTATCTCTTCTTTTACTTGGCCATGGCTCACAACCAGACAGGGGACGTCACACACCTTGTTTCTGGTTGCAAAGATCAAGAGACAGAAGATGAACTCCGGAGACTCCACAACGATTACCATACTCAAGCAATGAGTAGAAACTTTCTTATACATTTTACTCCCGACTTCTCTGATCGCAGGCAATTTCAAGTCACAAAGTACTGGAACAAGCCATTTGGGGTGAATCATTGGCTTCAAAACCGATTTGGATTTAGATTTGATACAGAGAAAGGAGACGTAGTGGAACCAACTGACTACGATGATGATGTACGTACAAGCCCCTTTCAGCATTCGAAATTTTACTTGTGGATGTCTGATCCCCTTGGTAGATTATCATTCTGATCGATCCAGACATGCTGATGCTCAAACCATTTCACAATGACTTTTCGGCCAACCCGAAGACGCTGTGGGCGACTTTTTTCCAAGAACATGAGGACAATCTTTTTTACAAGGTGAAACAAGGACAGGTGTTGTCACAAGAATACGCCTTTGGTGGTACTTGGCTTCGGGGGTTGAAGGAGGAAGGCAAAAGTTTGACTCATGTGCTTGGGACTTCAGATTCTCCCGTGCATTCACTCACAGTCGACAGAGCTGCAAAGTTGTATGCTGGGGGTCCACCATACATAGCAACGGCAAGAGACTTTTTCAAGATTTCCCACTACTGGACAGGTGTGTGGGTTACCCTCCGATGAAGGGAAAAAGTGTCTCATGTTCGATTCGTCAAACTCACATTCAATTTTTATGCGCATCAGATTTCTTGCCTCGCTTCTTCCAAGAAAAGCCGGGCATGATGAACGAAATGTATTCGTATTCTATGGCAGTGGCTCATTTAGGATTGAAACATCAACTGGCCAAGGGCTTCATGGTATCCGACACAGCTATTTTGAACGCCGAAGGATGGGACTTTTTGACGACGTCCTTTGGGAGCACAGAAGACTCACTTCAAAATGCTTGCAATATGTCTCGTTACTCGACTTCGTCGCTTCCACAAGTTCTCCATTTTTGTCAACGCTACGGGATTGGTGAGTTTTTCATCAGCAAGTATAAGGTTCCGCGTCGGACCTTTACTTGTTCATTCCCACTGTATGAAGAGCCACCAGTCAATGTAGCCGAGGCATTGTATACCCACATGGGGAACTTTGAGAATCAGACTTGGGATCCTAACAATAGAAAGCATACAGCCAGGCGAGTTGCCAATGCGTTCATGGTATGTTCGCTCTATTCTGCATTGAATGAAGCAGGTACTTTTTACAAGGATCACCACTGCAACCCCGACTCAGCCAACTACGAAAAGTCGTGGCAATATTTTAAAGTATATGACAGAGATCCACACGGACCAGGTGGTGGTGGTGGGAGTCGATCCAAACCAAAACGGCCATGAAAAGAATGAAGAAAAACTATTTATCAGCTATCTACACCCTTGTTATTAATCGTGATGTGATGTCGGGAAAGGCACTGGCCGAATGCTTAAGCTCGTTCCAACAACCAGAGTCCAACATGTCCTGGAACGAATTCTTTGTATCGAGAACTCTTAAATCCAGGAATCCTTGCCAGTTGCTGTTGGATGTTTTCTTGATATTCAACGAGGTATGGCTCTCCTGCCAGCATGTCCAAGCTGGGCTCATAGGATGGGGCGAGGTCCACAATGGCCAGCTTCGCATGAGGTGCCAACAAGCGGTGAGCTTCTTGAAGGATACGTGCTCGACCTAAATACGGAGCCTCATGAAAACAATACCTGAGATGTAGAGCAAAAGAAGAACATAAAAATGAGAAATCGAACGCCGTTCCCATCAAAAGCCAGTGTTGCGGCTTTCCACTTACATGATGGTTGCCAGATCAAAAGAGCCTGTTTCCAATCCTGTATCTTCAGCATTGGCTAGCCTATATTCAATGGGGACCAGGGCACCTTCTGGTGCTGCTTGGGGTAATTTTTTGATACCATGGGCACGAAATAAGGCATCTGAAATCATTTCAGCAGCCTTAGAAGCTATTGATTTTGGGTCCGAGTATGCCTTGGCCATGTGCAACATTTCCGCAGAAGTATCGACTGCCACCAATTTCGATGCCTTTGGAAATGCCTTAAGCAGAGAGCGAGTGGACATGCCAACCCCACAAGCCAAATCTACCACTGCTGGCTCCGAGTTGTTAACCTGAACTCTCAAGGCCACAGCAATGGCGTCCCGGATGTTCTCGCCATCATATGCCGCAACATCAATCATTTTTGTGGCGAGGGGAGCCACAACTGCATGAAGAGATCCCAGAGGCCCATGATTACCTAACGAATGAATACTTGGGTGGAACCAGTAGTTGGGTGGACCCCGATCTGGTGGCACAGGGAGTGTAGAGGCGGATGGCTTCTCTCGAAACCGATCGACCGTAACCTTGTAGATCTTAGTGCTCCCATCGGCTTGAAACGCCGTACAGCAATACTGATGATTGAGGAGGACAAAAGGGACGACGAGAAAGGCAGTGATGCGTGTCATTTTGCTGGAGAGCTTGATATCTGCCATGGGATTGGAGAATCAAACAGAACAACAATTAGACTTCTAGATTCCACTTCTTGTGCAACAGTTTACCATCCATTCTATGTCATGCTCACCTAGATGGAAAGAGAACGAAACGGATGCGATTGTTGCTTGTAACGTAAAATGAACAAAAATGACACAAGCAAGACGTCACCAAACTGAGCAAGAACAATCCGATCCAGATGAACAAAAACGACACCAGAAGTCATCAAACAGAACAAGAACAATTAAGAGCGATGCCATCCAATTCGGATGAACAGAAACGACACCAGCTAGAAGTCATCAAACTGAACATGAACAATTAAGAGCGATGCAATCAGATTTTAATCATGGCATCCTATGTCAACCCGCCATGAAGATTGTTTTCTTTTCTACCAAAAACTGAGTACCCTCATCCTGTGGCTGGCTTCAGGTTTGGGTTCTCCATGACTCCAGTATCAGTCATACATATCTGGTGGGACATGTCAGAGTTCGCCTTCGATAGAAACACGCCATCTGAAGAGCAGAAATTCAATATAAACATTCCAAACTCTGGGCGTTTTCCTCACTTCTGGAACCATGCCGCCCAAACGATATATATGTCATGACAGATCTTGAGAATCGGGATTCTTGAGAATCCGATGAAGAGATTCCAGACGCACGCCTGCCATGACGGTTCTTCGCGCATGACTGGTCGTCTGAGGTTCCCTCATTTGTTATAGATTCAAAAATGCATGCATGGCGTTATATACTCAAAGAAGATGCCGACTGTGAAACAAATGTGCAACGTGAAAGAGAGAATGTGTCTATTAAAGCAGTCCTAATATGTGGTACTGTATTACGACAACTAGTCCTTTTCACCATTTTTTTAGCTTCTCATCGCAGCCTATTCAATGCAACTGCATAGGAGGAAGTTTAACATTGCTGATAAACTGGCAGAATACAAGGACCACCATTGCTACAAAAAAGCGTGGCAATAGAAAGTATGACAGAGTATCAAGTTTTTGGGATCCACAGCTGGCAAATGCAACTTCATCAACGGTCCCGGGTTTCCTTTTGAGTCCCATAAATGAAGATCGGCATCAAAGGATGGGAATACCCAACTCGTAATGACGGAAAGATCCATAAACAACATCTCCCTCCAGGTTGGTAATGGTTTGCCACTGATACGCATAATGGGTAATCTCTGAAGACTTGCCCGAATATCTTCTGGTTTCGTCTTGCTCTCTCGGTCATAGTATCTGAATATTTCATAATTCCCCGCCAAGGACCTTTTCATATCGGGATGGTGACCTCTTAGATCCATTAACATGATCATAGCCTCCGAACCAGTTTCCGTAGCAAATGTAGATGCGATTATATCATTGGTCGAAATAAAAAAGTCAGGATCGTCCGAGTGCCGTGATTTGGCATCTGCCTTTATTTGGGAGACCTTTTTGGGGTCGATATAATTGATTGCAACCGATGGTGTTGGCAAGAACGCCTTTCGCCAAAATACGTTGAATAGGAGGGATTTGTTGTTCATCAAATAGTGTTCTTCGACACTCACGCAATCGGACGCAGCAGCATCATGTTGTTCATTCTGGATCCGTTCCATGTCGAGACTCTTAATTTCAGCACCATCCCGCAACATGGAAATCAAACTGTAATAGATCAGGTCGTGATCGCAGTCGATCCATAGAAACAGTCGATTCTTCGAAAGAAATACACTACTTAGTCTTAGCTATCTACACTCTTGGTTTCTAATCGTGATGCCTTGTCATCGCTGATTGTACAGGCGTAGGCTGAAAAGGCCACACCGTTGGATGATTGAGACGAGAATAAACTGTCATTTGCTTCTCGCAGTTGTGGGGTTTGGCGCTGGCCAAATGCTCAGGGAAGACTAAGACTGGCACTGCGACCATCTCGTTCCAACAACCAAAGGCCAACTTGTCCTGGTACAACTTCTTTGTATCGAAAATTCTTAAATCCAGGACATCTTTCTAGTTGCTGTTGGATGTTTTCTTGATATTCGAGGACATATGGCTCTCCTGCCAGCATGGAAAAGATAGGCTCATACGATGGGCTGATGTCCACAATAGCCAGCGTCGCACCAGGTGCCAATATACGGTGAGCTTCTCGAAGGATACGGGCTCGACCTAAGTACGGAGCCTCATGAAAGCAATACCTGAGACATGTAGAAAAAGAAGGAGCAATGAATTAGAAATCGATAGAGCCGTTTCCATTAGCAACCACTGCTGCGATTGTCAACGTACATGATGCTTGCAAGGTCAAAGGAACCTGTTTCCAATCCTGTATCTTCCGCATTGGCCAGTCTGTAGTCAATTGGTGCCACAGCATTCTCTGGTGCTGTGTGGGGTGGATATTTGATACCGTGCGCACGAAAAAGAACATCCGAAATCATTTCAACAGCCTTACAAGCTATTGATTTTGGATTCGCGTATTCCTCGGCCATGTGCAACATTTCCGCGGAAGTGTCGACAGCTACCAATTTCGATGCCTTTGGAAATGCTTTCAGCAGAGAGCGAGTGGACATACCAACACCACAAGCCAAATCAACCACTGCGGGTTTCGGCGTGTTGATTTGTGCTCGCAAACCCATTGCAATGGCATCACGGACATTCTCTCCCTTGTATGCCGCAACATCAATTATCTTCGTGGCGAGGGGAGCCATAATTGCATGAAGAGATCCCAGAGGTCCATGATTTCCCAACGTATGAATCTTTGGGTGGAACCAGTAGTTGGGCGGGCCAGGATCTACTGGCTCTGGGAGTGGAGGGGCGGCGAGCTGCTCTTGCAGCCGATCGATTGTCACAGGGTAGTTGTTAGTGCTCCCATCCGGTTGAAAGGCCGCACAGAAATATTGGTTGAGGAGAATGAGCGGGCCGACTAGAATGGCAGCGATTTGTGTCATTCTGTTGGAGGAATTGATATCTGGCATTGGATTGTAGAATGAAACATACACACAATTAGAATATCTTTATTCCACTTTCTGTGGCACAGTTTGCCATGTCATTCTATGTCAAGCTCACCTCGTCGGAAAGAAAACGAAACGGACGCGATTGCTGCTTGCTGTGGGGAAAACTGAACAGAAACTGCAGAGCCACCAAACTGAATTAAAAAATCAAAGATACACACAATTAGACTCTCTCCAGATGCCACTTCCAATGAAACAGTTTACCATGTCATTCTATGTCATGCTCACCTGGATGGTTGTAGAGTAAATGAACAAAAAGACAGCAGAAGTCAGTACAGTGAACCAAGAACAAGCAAGAATAGTGGCATCGAATCTTGAGCAAGAAAGACCCCAGAAGTCATCAAAACGAACCAAAACAATTAAGAGCTGGACGAAACAAGAATGACACCAAACGTCATCGAGACAATAAAGAGCTTCGGATGAAATAATAATACACCAAGAGTCATCGAACTTCTTAAAAATGAAAGTAAGATTTATAGTGATGTAGAATACGTATAAAAATGTAGGGAGGTGGCCGTAGAGACGGAATGAAAAGTGGACAATTTTTAAACAAGAACAATTAGAAGCGATGACATACAATTATGTCATCCTTCGTTTGCTACCAATACTTGTACACACGTCCAAGACTCGCATGAATAATATGGCTCCTCTATGACTCGATCAGTCATATGACACACCACCCATTTTAGTAGAGCAACGAGGAAACCATGTCGAACAGCAACAAATAATAATACGAAAAGAAGTGTCGTAGCGACACCACCACTTGGGTGCGGCACCGTGGCACGTCCACCTCGCCATCATGCTTGGCGACTTCAACGAATTCCACCACTACAATATATGTAACACCATTACAGTATATGTAACACATAGAAGGAAAACTGGCAGTTGCCGACCATCCAAGCAAAAGGTCCATCACGCCTTCCAACATCGAGAACCATGGCCCCGACCGTGGTCTTCGTTGTTGAGTCGGTATCCACGAGCACCTCGAAGTCTGAGTTCAAGCATATTCATGGCAAGAGTGTCCGGAACAATGATCGTTCTAACGGGACAACGTCGATTCAAATAATATCCTACGTGGGATGAATGGATACCATGAATTCGTCATCGTCGA
Organism: Cylindrotheca fusiformis; assembly: GCA_019693525.1. NCBI lineage: Eukaryota > Bacillariophyta > Bacillariophyceae > Bacillariales > Bacillariaceae > Cylindrotheca > Cylindrotheca fusiformis. The sequence goes on along the minus strand of JAAMXS010005615.1, from coordinate 12,842 downwards.
ACGATTTTGGTTTAGTTGATGCTTTTCAGAGTGGAGGTGAGTATTGTTTCAGGTTACGAGATTGTCAGGGTTTGGTTGTATGTCCGCCGTGCGATGGGAGTCTGCTGGGACAGGTTCCAATTCGACTCACAAAAGTGATTCGATCCGGATAAGTTCGTTGTAGGATTAAGTGATCACAACAACACTTCTTCAAATACCTTCTTTCTGGATTGCTGTAGGAAAGTCAAAGGCTCAACATTCCCCACTATAAAAATGGTGTGACCTAGAGGAAGATGAAGCGGCAGGCAAAATGATGTGGAACGAGGCAAAGATGAAACAGAAAAGGCACAAGACGAAACATTTGGTCGTGATGGGTGGTCGCACGTCGATATACAAATACTTCGCAATCCAAAATAAGAGTTTGTTACTCATACTAAGAATAAAACTCGCTGAAGATAAATTAGCCGCAGCATGAAATGGGAAAGCTACAAGTTGAAATGAAAAAGCTACAAGACGAAATGGAACCCATCCCCCAAGTAAAGGGAAGTGGTTGTTCTTTTATAAAACTATCAACATCTTGGAAGGTCGGCAATGTCCACTGTAGAGCATGCGCTGCTGGCCGCAAGCACCTTCTGAATCGTCGTTGACCACCAGACCGGGATACGAACAATAAACAGCATACAGTCAGGCGAGCTGCCTATGCATTCTTGGTGTGCTCAATCTTATTCATCATTGAATGAAGAAGGTACTTTCCATAAGGACGTCCACTGCCCAAGTCAGCCAACTACAAAAACAGTGGAACAATTAAGAAGCATAAAGTCAGTCGAGCTGCCATCCACTCTTGGTGTGCACCGCGTTGACTGTTGCAGGAACTTTTTACAAGGATCACCACTGCGACCCGTTGCGCGCCAACTACTAAAAGTTGCGAATTATGACAAGATCCAAACGGAACAGGTGGTAGCGGCAGTCGATTCAAACCAAGACCGCCATAAAAGAGTGTTTTCTTCAAACGAAATATACTATTACTCTTAGCTATCTACCCTCTTTCTTTCAAATGGTGATGCTTTGTCATCGCTTCTTTTTTTTCTGGACAGTGTTGATTGCAAAGGCGTAGACTGGATTTACCATTGGATGATTGAGACGAGAATAAAATGCCATTTGTTCCTCGCCAACCAAAACCGCCCTAAGATAGTGTTTTCTTCAAACGAAATATACTGTTACTCTTAGCTATCTACATTCTTTCTTTCAACTGGTGATGCTTCGTCATCTCTTCTTTTTTTTCTTGACAGTGTTGATTGTAAAGGCGTAGGCTGGATTTACCATACAGCTGGACGATTGACACGAGAATAAAATGCTATTTGTTCCTCGCAGTTTTGGCAGTTGTGGGGAAGGGCATTGGCCAAATGCTCAAGCAAGACTAAAACTGGAGGTGCTGCGACCATCTCGTTCCAACAACCAAAGACCAACATGTCCAGGTACAACTTCTTTGTATCGAAAATTCTTAAATCCAGGAAACCTTGCCAGTTGCTGTTGGATGTTTTTTTGATATTCGAGGACATATGGCTCGCCTGCCAGCATGGAAAAGCTGGGCTCATAGGATGGGCTGATGTCCAAAATAGCCAGAGTCGCACGAGGTGCCAATAAACGGTGAGCTTCTCGAAGGATACGGGCTCGACCTAAGTACGGAGCCTCATGAAAGCAATACCTGAGATATAGAGCAAAAGAAGAAGCTATGAATGAGAAATCGAAAATGCCGTTTTCTATCGCAACCACTATTGTGGCTTTCAACGTACATTATGGTTGCCAGATCAAATGAGCCTTTTTCCAATCCTGTATCTTCAGCATTGGCCAGCCTGTATTCAATCGGGGCCACGGCACCTTCTGGTGCTGCTTTGGGCAGATCTTTGATACCATGGGCACGAAATAGCGCAGCTGAAATCATTTCAACCGCCTTAGAAGCTATTGATTTCGGGTTGGTGTATGCCTTGGCCATGTGCAACATTTCCGCGGAAGTATCGACTGCTACCAATTTCGATGCCTTTGGAAATGCCTTAAGCAGAGAGCGAGTGGACATGCCAACCCCACAAGCCAAATCAACCACTGCGGGCTTTGCCTTGTTGACCTGTGCTCGCAAGTCCATGGCAATGACATCACGGACATTCTCTCCCTTGTATGCCGCAACATCAATCAACTTCGTGGCGAGGGGAGCCACAACTGCATGAAGAGATCCCAGAGGCCCATGATTTCCAAACGTATGAATCTTCGGGTGGAACCAGTAGTTGGGCGGGCCAGGATCTACTGGCTCAGGGATTGTAGGGGCGGAGAGCTGCTGTTGAAGCCGATCGATCGTCACCTGGTAGTCCTTAGTGCTCCCATCGGCTTGAAACGCCGTACAGCAACACTGTATGAGGAGGATGAAAGGGACGACTAGAGAGGCAGCTATGCGAGTCATTTTGTTGGACAATTTGGTATCTGTCATTGGATTGAAGAATCAAACATGTACACAATTAGAAAACTCTTTTTCCGACTTTCTATGAAACCGTTTACCATGCCATTCTTTGTCAAGCTCACCTAGACGGAAAGAGAACGAAACGAAAGCGATTGTCGCTTGTAGAGTAAAAATGAACAAAAATGACAACAGAAGTCATCAGACAGAACAAGAACAATCAAGAGCGATGTCATCCGATTCCGATGAAGCTGTCTACGTCAACCCGCCATGTAGATTGTTTTTCTTTCGTTCTCACTCTGTTGGCTCTACTAAGAACCCCGTACCAGTGTCAAGCCTACGGCAAGTATCATACACCTCCAAAGACTCGCATGTCGTGATTCAGCTGCTGGGTCTTTCCAAGAACCCATCAGTCATCAATCAGCTTTTCTAGTGGGACACGTCATAATTCGCCTTCGACAGGAACGGAGTCGTCACCCATCAGAACAGAACAATCGAACAGAACTTTGGTGTCATCATAACTCCGGGTGCTTTCCTTACTTCCGGGTTCGTTGAGGCAAATCCAACAGTCGCATCAAAAGATATGTTTGGCAACTTCAACGATTCCTCTCGGGAGGATGTGGAGCCACCATGGCGACGAATAACTACAGAAAGGAAAACCGGCATCTTCCAACCATCCAAGCAACCGACCGATCACGCCTTCCAGCCTCGATAACCATGGTCATGGCCTTCGTAGTAGAGTCGGAATCAAGAAGACCGCGACGAAGCGCGATGCCTAAGCGTTTGCATGGCAAGGTGTCCCGAACAATGCTCCTTCCAACAGGAAAACGTTGCATCAAAGGATATCCTCATGGAATGAATAGATGGCGTGGGTGCGATGCTAGATCTTGTCGTGTGACTTCACCATCGCGGAAACATTGCGGTATTGCTGTTGTCGGTATTGCTGTTGTCGTTTTGTGAGCGGCCTTGTAAGCGGTCTTTCTTTTGGGTCACTCTTGTTGAAGAGGAGCGTACGACCACGTACTCAAACGTACGTCAAGGTACGTAAACTCAGATTTCAGTGCAAGTCTACAAACTCTTCCTACCAGTTGCTAGTTGAAAGAGCTGCGTCACACGGTCGATATAAAGATGGAAACTCCGCCTCTCCGTTTCGCTGGAGACGACAGGAGGGCATTCGCCAAAAACCACGAATTGCAGCATGTACAATGACGAAACAGTGATGATAGAGTCACCCGCACTGCTCGTTTCAGGATAATGCGGAATATGACACTGTACCTTCAATGCTACCTATTCATCTTCTGCATTTACGATATCCACGTTGCAAATGCACTTCCAATGCAGATGAACATTCCTTTTGGAACAACAGATTGTCTCTACGAGACTCTGAATGAGGGGTATGTATAGTATTAGTTTTGTGGCTTGTCTGTATCCAAGGTATTCCACCAACAATGATTTTTTCCTTTCAAACAGCGAACGAGTGACAGTGAGTGTCTTTGTGCTCTCCGGATCGCCCCTGCAGGCAACCACCATCGTCGAAGGTCCAGTGGCGCCCTTAGGAGCTGACGCCGATATGACGCAGTTCCAGCTGGCGATTCAGGAATTTGAAAAGAATCCAAGCGCGCAGTATACATCGGAAGACTACATTCGAGAAATATACGTGGTGGACTTTGAGCATTTGCAATCGCTTGACTACGAGGACGATGATGTCCCACCACCAAAAGTCCCAGACTCTCTCGATCGAAAGGAAGTCATGGCACGGTATGAGCAAGCCAAGCAACGACGAGAAAAGGCAGTCCGGGAAGGAAAAAAACAAAGCTTGATGGAAGGAGATCCAAATCTATTTACAAATGCAGTGCCGAAAGCTGGATGGTATCGAGCTTGCATTAAAGCTCATGCTGACACTGTGGATGTCGAATGGGAAATCCGCAAAGAATCTCAATTTGGAATGGATGAGGCGCATGTTTTGTCTCAAGAAGAATTCAATTTGCGACAAGAATCATTTATCTCGGACCAAGAACTAGAAATGGAACGACGAGAAGAGAAAAGAGTCTTCGGAGTTGCTGCAGAAGACCTGCAGTACATGGCGAAGGAAGAAGACTTTCAGGAAACCAAGGCCAAGATAAAGGAGTTGCGAGGCAAACTGGCAGAAATTCAGTCCTTGATGCAGCGAGAACGAAGACGTGTGACTAATCACAAGCAAACCAATGAACATTCTCACTCAAGAATGGCCACAGCGTCTTTATTTGAAACCTTGGTGTTCATTGGCATTACCGGCTTTCAAGTTTACACCATTCGAAAGTGGTTTACGACAGGTAACCCAGTGCTTGGGAGGTGATAGGCACGGTTTATAAGACTTCAGCAGCTACTGAGAATCTTATACTACAGCTATTTCCTACACAGATTTATCACCCCTTTTTATCCTCGTCCTACCTCTATTGCCGATGTCGACTTCCATCCACTAGCATCGAGCGCATCCATCATTCCCGGCATGCAGGTATATAAGTGCTGCAGTGGAAAAGTCAAAACGATATACCTCTAGAACTCTGCCAAAAGAAGTGGCCAATACACATTGCCCCATGTCTGGTGCGGAATGTCTTTGGGGATTGACGTCTGGTATTTGGGGGACGTGAAAACCATCGATCGCCAGCCCACCCATCACAAATCGGTCTTCATCGCAAATCGCATTTCTTAACACCGTTATGCCACATAACCAACTGCCAACATTCCCAGCTTCTCCTTATTGATTCAGCGGCTTAGATAGGCATGAATCATTGTTTCATAAATTAGAGATTATAGTATATAGAAACGACAATATGAGGCAAGGTCTTTCGCCAAGATTCGGTGAGAAGCCAGCCTGGATGAGACCACGAAATCGCTTGAACCCAGCTGTCGGAAGAAGCCATCCCGAACCGAATCATTCCACTCCCCACGAAAAAATCTTACAACCCAGCCATTCGAAACGTGGAAAAGGTTCCATTAGATGTTCTTCTATCCTTCTCGTCGGTCTTGCTGCAGTTTGTTGGTTTATGTGGCACTGGAGTCAAAATGCAATAATGGTGATTTTGGAAGAGTCGAAAGAAGATCTGTCAGCTCCCAGCGGAGCAACGGCCACGAAGCCAGAAGTTGGAAAAAGAAAAGGGCTGCCAGCGACGGCTGCGAATGCACTTTCCTCTGAAAAAAACAAGTCCAAGAAAGAGACAAAGGACAAGCCAGCGCAGAATGACTCAGTTCTGGCAGCTCCCAGCAAGGCCAACGATGCCCCCCCGAAAAAGGCGAAAAAGGGAAACAATCCGGACAATGACAAAAAGGTCACCGGAAATCAAGAGCCATTGAAAGAAGATTCAATTGAGGTACATCTAAATCCGGGCCCAATTTTCTACAATGTCTTTGTTCCTGACAACAAGATTGGCAATGTGAGAATAATTGTCAAAGAGCAGATCGACGAATGGAGAGAAATGGTTCCGAACTCGACTATCATCTACACTTTGATCGCAAAGAAATATGCTGATGAAATCGAAGAAATATTTAATTCTACGTGCTCCAGGTGTCAGCTACGGGCAAAGCTTGCCAGTGGAGACGAAGCGGACACTCTTCAGGCCCTTTGGGAATACTGTCAACTTGATACAGTTCCCTCAACAATAGCCAACGATACTCTTGTATCGTATATTCACACCAAAGGATCCTTTCATCCGACCAAGATTAATGGCCGAGGCCGAAAACGAGGTACCCGATGCGCTTTTTCGTGCCGGCAGCAGATGCCATCGAATCCAACTCTATGCAACATGTGTGTAAGTGTCTTCAGAGTGGTCCCACAATATCATGGAAGCACCAAGTACGTAAACACCTTTCGTCGAAATATGTTCACCTTGCGCCAAAAAATGTTCACATGTTGCGTTTTCCCCAACTATTTTCCTTTTCTTTCTCCAATTTGTTCGTTTGCTTGCTTGGTTCAGCATGTGGACGTCGACATGGTAAGTCAAATGACGTTTTTGAATCATGGCAAAATTGAGTTGGTCTCACTTTCTTGTTCAGCTCCTATATCAAGGGACTTAAATCTCCTAGAGTCTATCCAGAATTGATGCAAGCCATGTATGACAACACTTTGAACCACACAACGAAGCAGCACGAGGATCAATATCGGTGTCTAAGACCACCTGTTCACCATCAGAACCAACTAGGAATCGGCAGGTATGCAATCGAAAGGTGGGCTTTTTCGCACCCAGAAATAAAACCATGCGATTTGATTCGCCTTGACAATCGTATTCGACCAGAGCAATTCGATTCAGGGAATTGGACACCATCCCCCTTGCGAAAAGCTCCGCGGGCACGCCCCAGGGGAGCTGGGCTGCTGTATTACTCGTCCTCGTTTTCACGTCTAGAGGGAAGACTTTTTGAGTGGGACTACATTTATCAGAAGGCACCTCCGAACACTTCCTGGGTATGGAAATGGTATCGCGGACATGAAAAGGGGACTCCAGAATTCTATGAAAGGTGCAACAATGGCTCTTTCGTTCCAAAAGTCGATACGTAATATTTTTGAAACATGCGAAACAAAGCGGTATCATGCTGCTAGAGCCCCAACACGAAGGTCAATCCCCCAGCTGCTCGTGTGACCTTTTCTACCAGAAGGAATAGGGAGAGCATCTTTTGCCAGAGTGTTTGCACAGAGGAAAGCGTATTACTATTGAAGAAGCCCAACGATTGGCACAGTTACATCACAGGTGGTGTTTGGATTCACTTGCAGGACTATTGAAATTCCAACGGGTTGCATTCTAGTAGGTAGTCATCTTTCACCAAGAAGTGCAGCCGCAAAGAAATGGGCAGCAGCTGATATTTAATATACCATAAGCAAATAATTTTCCCAGCAGATCAGATTTCAATTGCATTTTCGTAGACATTGTACAGTACTGCAGGTTCCAAGCTTACTATGTGGTGAAACTTTAAGCCGTCCAAAGATTTCGTTGAATTCTTTACGTCACAATCCACATAGGTACTTGTGACACACACACACTCACACACGTTGACTCCACTGTAGCGGCAGAATGTTCAACTAGCTAACAAATACAGCAGGTTTCCCAAAGCGTTAAATGGCGACTGAAAAAAAACACACCTGGCTGGAGGATCATACTTTACAAGTCGGGCTCACTTCTTCTTCAAGTCGTTCTTGTGAACAATCATCCGTTGACAACCCACCACCATTTATGGGCCACATGCTAGAATCGCCAAATTTCAATCCAAAATTTTGGTCACAAATTGGATCACGATCCAAACCAAGAAAGGTACACACGAATGGAAGCACACAAACACATATTTAGAAAAGTCTCGCATCCCAATTTGCACACAAATAGGAAGAAATATTTTCACGATGAGGCATCATGCTATTTCCTTTTCCCCCATCATTGAGCGACGGCATGTCATTCTACCTTTGACAGAATACACAAAAATGGAGTGGGAATCCTGCTGGTACACACCAGAAGAAGAACGAGAGCTAAATCTGCACCAGAAGAAAGTCCTCCGCCGTCTAGAGCAAGGAAAGTCGTGCAGGAAAGGAGATTCATTCAGAGGTTTGGAAAGTCGAACCACTGCCCAGAAAAGGCGAAAACAAGAGCGACGAGAACTTCATATCACGACAGTTCTCGAGGAAGAAGAGATGCAGAAGTTTTACTATGGTTCAATTAAATGGAGGAATTTAGCCGAGATTTCACAAGTGTTATCAAAAGAGAGTGTCACAGAAGCGCTGGCGTATGCAAAGCACGATGAAGAAGAAGCTCATCGAGTGTACAACTGTTTGGGCCCAGAAAAGAAGAGGCCACGATCGAAAATCATCCCATTCAATTTCTCCTCACTAAAGAAAAGCCAAACAGCGGTCAAGACTACGCTTTTTAACCAATCAATCAATGTAGAAGACGAAGAGGAGGATTCGGTAACAGAAGCCACATATCTCTCGGATTCAGAGTTTGAGGACAAGTGGGACATGGCAGAGAAGCCAGACACGGTGCAAGCATCACCTCTTGTTGAGCCTGTATTGTTCACAAAGAGGCTCATCTGCCTGTTCGCAAAGACAACAGTCTTCATTCTATTTGGAGTCGACGGTTTATAGTTTTGTGAACACTTTTACGCTGCATTGAAAGACATGAACCCGCAATCGTGGCTGTTTTCATGTAAACAGTTTTGTGAACAATTGACGCTTAAGAACTGCAATCGTGGCAGTTCTAATTTGCACAGAGAAGCTGCATTCGTGGCAGCTCCGTTCGATATATCGAAGATAGAATCATAAATTAGAAGATAAGTTGCTACAAACACACAACAGTGACACAAAAAACGGGAATTGTTGGCTTCTATCCTATCTAATACCACTTCGTCCGCTAGGGCACTTAATTCATCGAGAAGAATGAAGAAATGCTCCTGTGCTTCTTGTTTGAGGAAGCCGATGCTGCCTTTGCTACGTCAGTTGAGATTCGCTTAGTGCGAGTGGAGGAGTTCTGGGGAAGGGCGAGATGGCTCTGCGTCCTCGAATTATCTCCAGCTTTTCTGACGTTCCCAGTTGGATGCTTCGGCACAACTTTGAAGAAACTCTGCATAGTCTTTGGCGCTGTAGTGGCCCATTTTGTACTACTTTGGCAAACTTGCCCAAGTGCTTCGTCATGAAACGCACCCCCTGAAACAGCCTGAGCTTTCAAAAAAAGCGCCATTTCGAGCTCAAGCCTTTGGAGGGCATCATCATCAGTGGGGAAGCGAACTCCCACAAGTTGGCGCGTCGAATTGGGCGACAAGGGTACCTCAGCTCGCATGATTCTCAGAGAGCGTTCCTTGCTGGTTCGGAGGATGACAATCTTCTCCAATGTCGGCAATATATGCAAAACTGCCCCTGTGATAAGACCTACTCGTGAAAGTCGAGGAGCTAGACCATTCTTGTGTTCGAAGAAGTTGGATTCGGCGAAGGCTGAGTTCCATTGTTTTGTCAATTGAGGGTTCGCATTGCCGATAGCATTTGGCAGAGAGAGAGTTTCTTGCCCAACGGTTTCATGATCGGATTCTGTAGTGTGAAGAAGTCGTCGGAACTCTTCACAACTGAAAACAAGCCGGTATTTTACCTTCAAATCGCGACTGGGCATTTCACACGGGTTCGTCCCAGTGTTGGGTCTTGTCACCACCATGAGACCTAGCGGATCAAAAGACATGGCTTCAGCGCTATTCTTGAAGGAGCTGTCTGGAAATCTAGCTCTTGCAAACAACACCAATTCCCTTCCAGCAATTTTTTTCCTTGAGATGTAAAAGCCTGCCTGGGCTATATTGCGATTTGTTAATTTTGAACGAGGGTCGTCCACTTCGATTTTTTCCATGGTACATTCCTCTGGCTTCAAGATCTTCTTCACTTGGCTAGCTGCAATGTCAAACTGAGTTAAGGCTTCTTCCTTTGCAATATTGCACACCCCATCGAGCGATATTCCTCGATCTAACAACAAGGTAGTGAACTTGGTTTCGGCGCCACAGGATGGGTCCGTTGCCAAAACTCGATCTTCAGCAATTTCGATTGAGCTTGCCTTGATATCCTCTACGCTGCCTTCAAAATCACCCGATAACTTTGCCTCGCTGACTACATCATCCAAGGTGGACATGAAGACAGAGAAAGCAAGACTTTGCCGAGCAACTGGCAACCCAAAAATCCGATTCAAAAAGACCTTGACGTCGAAAGATTGTTTCTGGGCTTCGCTGTTTAGGCCTATAGTCTCCAAGTCGTCGCAGATTATTGCCAAGATTGCACTCCGTCGTAGTGTCAATATTGGTGACAATTTCATGACTGCCGGATCACTGACATGCACTTGCCGAACATAGAAATCGTCCAGAATTTCCTCCGTGTTCCGGGATGGCATGACAACTCTTTCAATGTTGTCATTGCAAGAACTGGTTGCGACAGTCGACAGAGCATTGTAAAATCGCTTCAAAGCTTGCTTGCCATACCGACTGTCCAGATCAAAATCTGACAGCATGTCCGAACCGGTTGCTGCACGACGATCACCCTTGGTCAGAGCCCCCAAACTAGCCATTCGTTTAGACACTGCAGCTGCGAAGCGCCGTTCGCCTCCCAAGTCCGTCACTACCAATTTGTAGACGGGGGCACTTTCTTGGGCACTTCGATGTGATCGGCCCAACTGCTGTACTGCCTTGTCCGCCGACCACGGCAATTCGATAGTGTAGTGAATGCGACGTTTATGGCTGGCACCACTTCCCTGCGCAGCGTGAAGACTGATACCTGTACTAGCAGCATCACTTATAATTGCAAACGGCTTGATTCCATCCATGAACTTGCGTTTTTCTACCAAATTGATGCGGTCATTTGCATCTTCGGTACACCTCTTCGAGTACACAAAGTACTTTGAAGACCTTCGTACGATTCTTCCGGGTCGACCTGTCATTTCACTAACCTGATCAATTCCGCCAAGTCGATTAATCAAGTCGTCTAACGGATTGGGTGGTAGATCTATGGACTGAATTCGGTCCAAGAGTTCTGCACGCCTGGCTACAAGTTCTGGAATGGGTAGAGGTGCTGGCAATGAGGAAATTCGTTCGGCTTCCCGTTGAATCAAAATGTACCGTCGCTGGTCTTCTAGCGATGCGTTGGAATTTGGCTGAACAGGAACTATCGGTGGCTCAGGATTTCCAGGAGCCACCGGAAAATGATTCTGCACGAAATTCACCATCGTGGCTTTAGCAGACGAAAGAAGTCCAGGAAATTGCTCCTCCTTCCTGTATTGCTCTAAAATTGATTGCATGCTGGAATCACCAGTGGTTTGTAGTCCAAAAATAATGGAACAGCCCTTTGCGGCCATTCGCTTCGCATCTTGTGCGAGGTGAGGAATTTTGGCACAAACTGTCAATTCCCTGAAAAATCGCTGATGGGCAGACCAAAATGTTCTCCAAATCATCTTATTGGGTGGATTCAGTCTCATCAAAGGAATATCCAAAGCTAGCTCCAAGGATTCTTTCAAGAATGTCCACCAAGCAGCTGCTTCATCGTAAACCTGCCGTTGGTGTGTATCCAGCGGTATTTCCAAGGTTTCAAACTCCGCACCGTCCCAGGAGAGAGTTCGCGCCATAAACGATCCCTGTTGTTTCATTTCAAGTGCGAGCATTTCCAAAGAGCCTAATCCACGTCGTTCGAGAGATTTTTGAAACATGGGAAAACTCTCAAAAAGTGAGAAGTTTTTTTGATGCCCCGACGTACGCCACAATCCAAGCCGCTCTGCATAGACCATGTGCCCCACATCACTCACTCCCGTCGCACTGCAATAAACCACTCGGGCATTTGGCAATCGGCGTTGCAGCTCAATGACCAACTTTGCTGTTCTAGTATCTTCCTTTAGATTCTTCGCTTTATGTGCTTCGTCCAGCATTATGCATCCATTGTAGTTCTGCTCCAGTTGCTGGTGAAGCGACTTCTTTTTCGTGGAGTCAATCCCCGCACACCAGGAAACGATCTGTTCAATTCTCTTCTTTGAAACCAATAGCTGATAAGTGCAAAATAGAACGCCTTTGTTGGGAATTCCCAAACCGTTACTCTTGTCGAGCAATTCCGTTCCATCGTGCACATCACAGTACACTCCCACAGCTTTCAAATCGCGCTTCGCATCTTGAGCGAGTTCTCGTGAGACAGACAACCATACATGACGTTTGGTATGATTCTTGCGACAGAGCGAATTTCGTATAATGGCTGCGATTTGCCTTCCTTTTCCAACACCAGCGCCATCTCCAATAAAAAAGCCAGCTCGAATGTTGCCGCTGAATATCCGGCGATGACGTTGAATGGCCAGCAATACGCTTTCCAGCTGGAGCGGAGATAGCGCTTTTGTCTTGGCAAGATCTAGCAGACAGGCTGCTGTAGAAGCTGCAACCATCGGAGCCCGAACGCTGGCCAGCAAGGCGGACTCGCAGGCCAATGAAGTATGAGATGGGCATTCTAGCTCAGGAACATTGTCATCGCTGCGTGAGTTCTGACCAGCTATGGTTGACAAATCCAGATCACGAACTGCAGCACCGTTTTGATCGTCAATCAAATCTATAATTTCTGGCTCAGAAGATTCCTGTTGTTTCTGTGGCAGAGAGCCTTTGCCATTCAGAATGTCAACAACCAGTTTTGGCAAAGCTGAAGGTTTGTAAGAAGCAAAGGTCGCAATCGACTCTCCTCCTTCACCTGCCTGATCTTCTGCTTGAGGAGCAGGTGATGTATTCGGTGGGAATGCTGCAGCAGGTGCTGCTAATGGAAGAATTGAAGCCATTGCGTCGCTTCCGATATATCCATCTTTTGCCTTGTCATTTTTTGTTGATCATACTGTAGTCAGTAACGCTGTCTACAGGTGTAAAAAATGCTTCCGAGGCGGATTTGAAGAGCACATCCAATGCGAGCCAAACCAGTACG